>JAXQQM020075213.1:0-138053 GCA_034641835.2 Pinus albicaulis | reverse complement strand
CAAAATGCAGCAATTGAATATGAAGCTGCTGGAAAAATTGCACTATACAAGAGGGAGAGACTCAATTCCTGCTAAAATATGCTGCAATAAGCTCCAGGCTGATGGAAAAAATGATGGAAAAGTAAGGGGATGATCCCTCATAGGATTCCTAGCTGAAATGCTAGAAACTTCCTTCCTCCTCTGGATATGTAATGATGGACTATGCAATCCTTGATGGGACTGTTGCTGATAGGAGGTCGATAAATTTTATCTTGATGCTAGATATGAAATGAGGCTCTAGGAATGTTGATCTTGAAGTATAAGGTGACAGGAATAATCCTTCCCTGGTTCTCCAGCTGAAATACTGAAGACAACCTCCTCCTCCCAAACTGAAATTTAGAAATAACGCAATTCCTAAAGTTATATGCTATGCAGAGAGTAGGAACACTATGGCACCAATGCCTAATGATGAAATAGCAGCTCAGAATACCTTCCCAGAGTAGGCACACAAGTACCCCATGGGTAAGGGTGGGATTCCCGCTCGGGAACACCCTGTGCTAAACAGCATTGCAGACTTAGCTAAACAACATAAGAGTGCATGGAATGTCAAAAGACAACTCCGGATCTAAATAGATCAAAAAATCATAAACTAAAGCCTTCCTCCAATGTTGCCTTCATCTTCATTATATAAAAAGTGAGCCTTCCCAAGCCTTGGCCCACCTGTAAATTGGGCTCTGCATGTGGACATAAGCCTCCATGTTTGACTGCACTATCTCTCCAAGTCCTCCATCATGTCCATATGTAATGTTGCATCCTCTCCATCACGTGTGCATTAAATGCACTACTTTCTCCATCACTTCATCATGAATGCTCTATGATCTTACATTAGATTCCCTCCACGATCTCAGTTGACTACTTCAACCTCCATGATCTATCTCATTAGTGAGACATGATCTCCACTCCTTTCACATTAGTAGCTACTCCACTACTCCATTATGTAGATATATGTTTAATTAATCCACATTCACACATCAAAAGGTGGATCTTATTCATCATTGAGGATTATGGGTCCCTCCACCCTTTTATTTACTTAATTAAATAAGAAAATTAAGAATTCTAATATTCCAAATAACATGTGAAAATTTTGGAATATTACAATCCTCCCCAGAAAAATGTTGCTTGTCCTCAAACAAATAAAAAAGTAGACAAAAAGCCATCTATCCCCCTCCAAATGGCATCCACATAAGGAAGGCCTCCTCCATTTTCTGTAATGTGTTTTGCATGTTTGGTTCCAAAGTTGTCTCTCAAGAATTCATATAATGACCTACAACTGTGTAGTTAGATGTCCTTCTTTCTCTAAAAAGTACCAAGTGACAACCATAAGCTGCCCAAAATTATTATCAATACATGAGATACATAATATAAAGTTGTTCTTCCCACAAAGGAGAAGTTCCATCTCACAAAAAATCTCTTCATCCCATGCTTTATGAATTAGATTGAGCATTGGCACGCCCTCATCCTTCATGCTATTAGCCTTGTTGGATCCAAGCATGATTCCAACATTATGAAAAAGAATAAATAGAGACATAAGGGTAGACAAATATGTCAAACCATATTCTCCCAATAGTAACCACCGGAGTAGGGCCTCTTGCTACCATCCTCCATCTCCACCATGCAAGATGGACAAGCCAAACTCCCCCAAAAGCAACCAAAGAAAAAAGAGATCTTGTTTCCTTCTCACATACTCATGTGCATCATGGAGTAAAAACATACTGATAGACATGTGGAATGTCACATCAGCCCAATACAAACAAACACCATTATTACACATCATGAGAGTACCATGCCAAGTTCTACACAAAACAAAACACATAGACATAGGAGATTTCATGTGATTGCCAAACTCTCTCAAGGGCAACCAAAGTGAGCATGCCTTATTTTGATGCATTCTATCATTGATACACTAGGCATGAGTCAAAGAAATATGAGCTATTGGGTGGTAACCATACTCACCCAAGAGCAACCAGCGCAACCATGCCTCCTTCTTCATTACATGAGTGTTATTCAAGGCATGGATCAAATAAAAAGGAGCACTTGGGTAGTAAAAAAAATCACCCAAGAGCACCAGCATAACCAAGATTCTTACTGGCCCATATCATATATTTGCAAGTGGTCATGCAACCCCTTGCTTATCATCCTCACCCACTCATACCAATGTGGATGATGAATGATGTTCTGCATAAACATGGTGTCCTCCCTTTGTAGAATACCATCCTCCTCAAACTGATGAATAAATTTGCACTCCATGATATGTTGAAGTGCACCTCCAATGAGACCTCTCCATGAGATCTTCTTCTCATCAATGGCACTCCAAAACAAATAAGGTTCTAGATCTTCTGCAAGTAGAAGTTTCTCTTTGATCTGTGAGATGCTCATTGAGAAAGAGTCATCTTGAAAGGGGAAAAGATTTCCCATCTCAAGATGTCTACCATCTATCATCTTCTCCTCCATTGCTTCATGAATGAAGCTACCATTTGATTGATCCCATAAAGAATGGGTCCTCTTTTTCTCACTGCTGCTCATTAACAACTTTGTAGATCTACAAGGTGATGTATGTGTTATCTAAAAGCAAGGCACAATGCTGAACTCATAGCCAGCCATTGTACATAGGATCATACTCATCCTATTTTCTTAAATTCCACATTTCAACTCAAAGGGTTGAATGTAGTTCATCAATTACAAACTAGGATGTTTCTTCATCTCTTTCTTTATTAGATCAAGGGCCCTATGCATAGTGATATGCTGATGCTTCAAATCAGCATGTTGTTCTAACCCTTGGTCATGCAATAGCCCTAATGGCATGTCCCCATAGGCTTCAATAAGAGGTACTAAAACAATATGAGATGAAAGTAGATGCATACCTTGGATCAACTAATACTCAGAAACATCTTGTAAGATCGCAAGAGTTTCCTCTTCTAGTGCAATGATCTCTCTAATTGCTGGTAAGAGTGATGGCTACTCTTCTATCAATGTACCAGCACTGGAATCTACCTCCTCTTCCTCATGCATATCCTGAATCATGCATTAGACTCTATGTGTCAAGAGCTTAAGACTATCTTGCAAAGATGCAAGAGTCTTTCCTTAGGATACAAATACCTTTGCAGTTGGTGGTGAATGTAGTGACGCCTTGTCCATAGTGACAAGAATGACATCCTCCTTTGACTTATTAGGAAATGTCTCTTTGTGAAGCATATCTGGTTTTCTCACATCAAAATTCTTCCTCAACTTGTGAAAGAAATCTGAATACTTAGTCACCTTTTCATGCTCCATGCGACCAAACCACCAATCATTGGCTTCACCTAAAATATGAAGTGCTGCAATCTGGACAACCTCTTTTTCAGCTACAGGATGTAGCCTGAAAAATGCATCTAACTCTTTCCTCCAAGCCTTAACAGTGCTTGAGGAAGATCCATCAAATGCAGGAAAATAGAATCCATTGTTCCTCTTCCTTCTATTGCTGCTATAGGATCTTATTTCTTATTTTAGTTTAAAGAATTGTTGGAGAGTTATATTCTCCTTGAATGCTCTAGATTGTGCCTTATACTCCTCAAGATATAGACTAAGAGTCTCATGAGTCTCAGGTTCTCTTATTTCTTCATTTATATACCATTCACCTTCTTCAAAGAAAGTGGTCATATTAGATCTATGATTCTGGTCTTCTTTGTTGCTGATAAGAAGTACTGGGACCTTCTTCAGGTTTCTCTTTGCCTTTCTTTCTTCATTTCATTGATCTCCTTGGAGAGATCCTTCATAGTTATCAAGAAAGATGTAGTAGAACTTAATCCCTCCATTATAGTAGATCTCTACTATCTGCTTTTCTTATGTTGTCAATAAGTTCCACAAGCTGAGCCAAAGATCATGCTCTAATACCACTATAATATCCCAAAATGGAATAATGCATTGATACACAAACACAATATTTGAAACACAGAAAATGTACATGTAAAGTTATGATCAACACATATATACACAGAATATATGAACCGTTTTATTCCATAGGATATGATTTAGTTACAACAATGTACAAAACAAAGGTACTCTAGCCAAAGAGATGGCCTAGAATGACCCCGAAAGCATGCCACAACTAGCATTGCGTAACTGGAGAGCCGTAGGAAGTAATATCGCGTTGTCCCTTCAACAGGTAATGAACATGTAGTTGTTGGATGAAAGGGAAATGCATATATATGGAGCTAATGAGAACTGATGATGCAAATATTCTAGATCTGGGCTCTATGATGGCAACCCAAGATAACCCAGAAAGGATTTTCCAAATCTATGAGTCTAGGAAAATCACCCTCTTAGGGTTTCACTCTACATTTTTGGGTCTGCAGTTATGAGCTATATCTGATAATATGATGGATGCAATATGATGTACAACCAGATCTAAGCTTTGAGGGCTGATCCCTCCTTCAGATCTCCAAGCTAGAAGCTTGAGATCTTGTCTCTTCTTCCTCCTTCTCAAAATGCAGCAATTGAATATGCAGCTGCTAGAAAAATTGCACTGTACAAGAGGGAGAGAATCAATTCCTACTAAAATATGCTGAAATAATCTCCAGGCTGATGGAAACAGTGATGGGAAAGTGAGGCGATGATCCCTCACAGGATTCCTTGCTGAAATGCTAGAAACTTCCTTCCTCCTCTAGATCTGCAATGATGGACTGCACAATCCTTGATGGGCCTGTTGCTGATAGGAGGTCAATAAAGTTTGGCTTGATGAAAAATTTGAAATGAGGCCCTAGGAATGCTGATATTGAAGTACAAGGTGACCGGAATAATCCTTCACTGGTTCTCCAGCTGAAATACTGAATACAACCTCCTCCTCCCAAACTGATCTTCAGAAATAACGTAATTCCTAAAGGTATATGTTATGCATAGAGTAGGAACACTATGGCACCAATGCTTGATGATGAAATAGCAACTCAAAATACCTTCCTAGAGTAGGCACACGAGTCCCCCGTAGATAAGGGTGGGATTCCTGCTTGGGAACACCCTGTGCTAAACAACACTACAGACTTAGCTAAAAAACATAAGAGTGAATGGAATATCAAAAGACAACTCCAGATCTAAAAATATCACAAAATGATAAATTAAAGTCTGCCTCCAATGTTTCCTTCATCTTCATTATATACAAAGTGATACTTCCCAAGCCCTAGCCCACCTCTAAATTGCACTGTGCATTTGGACATAAGCCTCCATGTTTTACTGCGCTGTCTCTCCAAGTCCTCCATCATGTCTACATGCAATGGTGCACCTTCTCCATCATGTGTGCATTAAATGCACTACTTTCTCCATCACTTCATCATGAATGCTATATGATCTTACATTAGATTCCCTCCATGATATCAGTTGACTACTTCAACCTCCATGATCTATCTCATTAATGAGACATGATCTCCACTCCTTTCACATTAATAGTTGCTCCACTACTCCATTATGTATATCTATGTTTAATTTTTCCATATTCACACATCAAAAGGTGGATCTTATTCATCATTGAGGATTATGGGTCCCTCCACCCTTTTATTTACTTAATTAAATAAGAAAATTAAGAATTCTAATATTCCAAATAACATGTGAAAATTTTGGAATATTACATCCCTTCTCTCCTTCGCTGGATTGTTGCGGAAGTTCCATACTCTTATGTCTTCCTATCTTTGAAAATGTTTCTAGTGCTTCTTTGAAATAATTATTTTGTCAGTCTGGGTTGAAAATTTTCTTTGGAGATGCAAGTTTTATTAGCTTTATTGGGTCCATGTATCGTGCATCCTCTCATGTTTTCCTCCCTCCCCGTGTGACTATAGCTACACTTGGCATGGGTTAAGCCTCTACTATTCTTGGTTCTACATTAACAAGGTTAGCTCCTCTTTGTCTGGCTCTCTCTTCCCATCTCTTAATCAGCTCTGGGCAGTCTTCAATTGCATGTGCATTGAATCTACATTGAGAGCACCATGGTCTCCTGGGTAGCAGACATTCTCTAGCTACATGCCCTTCTTGATCACAGTTATAACACCTTATTGGTCCTCCTCCTTCAGTTCTTCTACCTCTCATTCCTCCTCCTCACCCCCTTCAAGTTTCATTTACTCTATAATATGGCATGTCCAATCATTCTGCAAATGCATCAAGGGCTCTACAATGCTCCGTATTATGCGTTGTAGAGGCACAAAATTCACAGTAGATATTGTTTGGAACATTTGAGTATTTTTGCAGAATTGGACACAGTCATGGAGGATGACCAATACCTTTTCATATTTCACAGCATTCTATTGCTGATTGAGTCTGCTGATTGGAGAACCTCGGGAAGTGGGGTTGCGGTTGGTATAGCCCTTGAGTATTTATATGCATAACTCCATTGACTGGTGGGGCCCCCTTTGTTCTGATTGCCGAAGTTCCAACGTTTTCTCCTCGCAACCTCAGACATTTTATGGCCACATGTCCTTCCATCAAGCAATGTGTGTACCACACGTTGGGCCATGCAGGTTGTACTAGTTGAATATCTTTCAGTTTCTCCATTAAACTGGATATTTGATGTTGTAGTCCTAGTATGGATGGATCTTGTACAACTGCTCGTCCTCTGAACTCTTGCGGGTATCCTGCCATAGATTCTATCTTCATTTCTTGCTTGAGAGCATCCTGAAGGGTATCAATCTTCTATTCTGTCTATAATATTCCAAAATTTGCACACAACAACTTGGAATATTAGATTTTTCCACTTTCACCTAGGAAAGGAATAAATGGGTAAGGAAGCCCATGAACAATAAAAATATGAATAAATTCCACCTAAGTAAGGAAGGAGATCACCTTAGGAGCTGGTTTTACACTTCCAAGTGTGAACAAGGGAAAATTAGATGGAGACATAGTCAAGTTTGACTAAGTCGACATCCATTATTGAGGAGGAAGAAATCACTCGAGTAAACTAGCTCAATGTGAACAAGGATCAGCTTAGACACACATATGAGAACCGGATTGAAGATCCCTTAGTGTGAAAGAGGCATTGCAGGTGGATTAGTTCTAGTTGACCAAGTCAACAGCACTGCTACAAAGAGGAGGGAAGCTAGCTAGGGCATCATAGTTTTGAATGAGGAAGCTTCACTAGGAAGTCACCTCAACATTGTGTGGGGTTCGGGGTGAGGAGGCTCATGAACGATAAAAGGAAGACATAGCATCAAAGGGACTGATTCAGGTATTCAACTATCTTTTTTCTTATGACTATTTCCATGCTTCGGCTGTTTAGCCAGAGTTGCTGCACTGCTTAGTGCAAAGAATTCCCATGCGGGAATTCCATCCTCTCTTTGGATCAGCTTGCTTAAGGGATTAAGAGGGAAGGATTTGAGCTTAATTTATGTATTTGGCTTGATTACATTCATCCACATTCATCCACGGTGTATTTCCCTTCAGAAAACTGCGTCTTTTATGTAGGGGTAGCAGCAGCAGTGTTGCACCCTTTGATTTTGTGCTCGTCTTTGAGGAGGAGGTGCTTATTTTCCTCTGGGAGCTCCAATAAGAAGGGCCTTTGGCCATTTCCTGTATTATTCAGCTATTGTATGCCATATTTAGTCATTTTTAATATAGTGTTGCAGTAAACTGCATTATTTTCTGCAGTCCTGCTTTTTGTACATGTAAATTGCCAGAAACCCTTACCGAATGTCTTTTTCTTCATTTAAAAGAGGTTAAACTTCCATTTCTCTTATATTTGATTAATATAAGCTCTGTATCAGAATTGTTTCATCATTTTATGCATAAACCCCCATTAGAATAATGCATTCCTTGCTTCAGTACTTTTTGCATGAGCTAGACTATGGGGTTTGGGCTTATTTGAGCTGCATAGACTTGGGGAGATCTATTTATATGAGCTAGAGTGATTTGTTTCACCTATAATTCTACATTTGAGTTTTATATCATGTCTTCTAAGGGTTCCAAGTCCTATTTCTCACTTTTATAGCATTATTTTTTGAAGATAGTTGTTTTATGTCATGTATTGTTGCATTTCCCCACCTGGGAAGGAGAATATAGGCCAATCTCTTGCTGAGGTTCTTTCATCTGCTAGTGTGATTTTATTTTAAATCTAATGATATTCTCTAAATTTCCATGCTCATAATTTTTTGAAGCTCCACATTGGTTATAACTCAAATTATTCCCACTAGTGTAGTTGTTCCCATTTTGGGATATTAAAGTGGTATCAGAGCTGCCATCTTGGCTCAGCCTGTGGATTTAAGATCCAATTAGGAGATAAGAAGAAGAGGAGAACAAAATTATGGAGAGGATGAGCTTACTCTCATCCATTTTTAGATCTAAGAAGAAAGATGAAGAGAAATGCATTGAAACTCCAAGAGGGGTTCAAGGAGGAGAGAGTTGTAGTGAGACCTCTAGAAGGTTTTAGGAGGCAGAAGAAGATGCATGAACTTCATATTCTCATAGAGGAAGTGAAGATCAAGGAGACCACTTAGAGCATGAAATCTTGAGTGGGTATTTGGAAGAATACAAGTGCCAACCTAGGGCTTTTAAAGAGACCCTAGATTTTCCTCAGTTTATTCAACTGAGAGAAGAAAGAAGACCCTGCAGCCAAAGGTAAATTAAAGGAAATAGGTTTCTATTGTCTAAATTTTATGGGTCAATTATAGCAATAGCTTTGGCAAGGAAGCTTGAGGCATTATTCCTACTTCATCCAGTGGGAGAGAGGGAAGCAACAGAAGTTGTAGCGCTGCACCTGCAGGATGAAGCCAATGCTTGGTGGTGCAGTCACTTAAGCCACACAAGAGTTTCTTATTTTTCTAAGTTCACTCAAAAGCTGATCAAAACCTTTTATGGAGGAAGATCGAAGGAGAGTAGGCCCACACCACAATGGGAGGAGGCAAGTACCAGCGCTGTCATAACCTTGAGAGAGCAGCCTTCTACACCAGCAGTTGGGGCAGCCATGACATGGGAGGAAGGATCCCTTGCAGCACTACATGAGGTTCCCACATCTCACCAAGGTATGGGGATATTTACACTTTTATTTATTGTAGCAAATATTTCTAAAGGTGGTGGAAATATGCTTTCATATGGCCCAAGATCAAGCGTTGTTGCTAAGGTAGGGTAGCAGGATTACACTGCGCTGTGAAAACTTGAATGGTTCAAGAAATAAATGGACCATCATTCTCATGGGTCCTTGTTGAGTTGCACACAACCCTTGAGGTTGGAGTGTGATCTTTCGGAGGGAGTCATGAACTTGGAGAATGGAGTAAACTTTGCTCCAAACAAATTTATGCAGAATCAAATGTCCATCTGGGAGTTGAGACATGAGATAGCCAAAACACCCCGGAGGAGGGTTGCAGTGCTGTCAAGAGATAGCAACAAGGAGGCTTTGCCTTTAGCTCCCTTGGATCCCTATGGATTCAAGATGATCATTAGTGGAAGATCTTCTCTAGGAGGTCTCCAAGCAGTTGCATTTCAACATCCCATGGAATGCAAGGAGAAAAATTTGATAGGGGAGGATGGTGATCTTCTTTGGAGGAGTACCAAGATGGAGAATGGTAGGAGGCATCCATCGATGGATAAGTGCATGTGGATAGAAATCAAGAATCTGGAGAGCTACTTGCAAATCTATGATACTGGGTAGCAAGAGGAAAAACTGCATTGGCTACTCTTGAGAGAGTTTGGCCATCATGAGGCATATCCTTCTTCCAAGGGTATGAGGGAGGAGAATACTTGGCAGAGTACTTGCATCATGGGACAACAAGGAGTGTGGATGCATTATGATGGTATGGTAATTTTTTTTTCACTGCATAAGTTGTATGATGGAGGTATGATGAGGCAGAAAAGACAATTGTTGCTTTGGAGGATTGAGAGAGAGCAAGGGCAGAGTTGCTCTCACATTTTGCATGATGTTGCAATAGGAGGAGATGGAAACATTATGGGAGGATTATTTGACATTGGACATGTTAGAGAAGGGATTTATGAGTTGGCAAGAGCCTATTTTCATAGGCCAACATCATTGTCACTTTGGAGCAGGATTTTTTTGATGGAGTGTTCCCAGGATCACTTCACATCTGATGCACTTGGGGAACATGGAGGAGGTGAGACTGATAGAGTAGTGGATGGACTCCCCTGTTGTTGTGGTATGTCCTACTTGGCTTGGACTTCCAAGCATGAGGAGGGAGAACTTCAGGCAGCATATGGTTTATTCCTCTTCATAGGAGTATGTCCTATCACTATGGAAATCTCAATTATGGGTCCTGTAACCTTCTTACTTTCCTTACATGGTAAGAATTCTATTTATGCATTTACTAATTGTTCAATACAATATTTTCATGCTCTTACCTTTTCATTGCAATGCATTTCTCTACAAAAGGGCAAGTTTTTCTTTAGGCTCCATGGTCTATTTTTGGCCAGCTATCATGATGGAGACAACCATCTACTGTATGATCCGGGGCAAGTGTTTGGTTTCTTATTGTATGCTCAGTTGATACACTCAGACATTTACTACTTGCTTGTAGATGTGGTGACTTACACAACTAGCCATCTATCAAGAGACAACTTGCCATGTTATTGTCTGAAGCTGCAGTGGGGAGGACTACACTGTGACCACTTGGGGGACTATTGGTACCTTCCAGAACCACATAAAACCTTCAGTATTTCTTTCATTATGATGTTGATCATGATCATATTTTCTGATATTATTCTTTCCTATATGAGGAGCATTATTGGAGGGGGGACACATGGAGTGGATGTGTTCTATGGGGAGGAGGATCCCCACAATTTCTGCTTTACATGTTCTAAGAGGAGCATGGGAAGAGACATGGCCTCTACAACCAAGTGCTTGTTCTGTATGAGGAGGGCCATGAGATGGATGGGATTCTTTATGATGATTATTCCTTATCCATCATGTATGAGGTGGTTTGGGCCAGCTTGATTCATAGCGCTGGGAGAGGGACCTTTGGAGGTCTAGCTTCCTTCTTGCCATTGGAGGGCAACAATATTGCAGCCCAAGATCAAAAATACAGTGGAGGGGAATACAGTGTGGGGTAGGCTCTCTTTTCTACCATATTCAGATTTTCAGCCTACCTATTCTACATGAGCTAAAGGTGGAAGAGATCCTTCATGAGTTTCCAATTTGGAGGGTGAATCATTTTGTTTGGTTGATAGCTTGGGGAGGAGAGATTCAAATGAGGATGATGAATCCAAATCTATATCAGCTTTCATGTCCCAAGAGGACCTTCAAATAGCCCATTGTTTCCTCCATGGATGATCCATTGTCATATAATGCCAGCTATTTGGATAGCTTACACACTTGGGAGGGGCAACTTGGAGATGTGTTGATGATGCAACACCTTGATCTTTGGAGGCTTTCATCTTATGAGGTTGCTACAGGGGAGAAGAGGATGCTCTTCAGTCCTATCCTTGTAGTTTCTTGAGGACAAGAAAAATTTGGGAGGGGAGGACTATAATATTCCAAAATTTTCACACAACAATTTGGAATATTAGATTTTGCCACTTTCACCGAGGAAAGGAATAAATGGGTAAGGAAGCCCATGAACAATAAAAATATGAATAAATTCCACCTAAGTAAGGAAGGATATCACCTTAGGAGCTGGTTTTACACTTCTAAGTGTGAACAAGGGCAAATTATATGGAGACATAGTCAAGTTTGACTAAGTCAACATCCATTCTTGAGGAGGAAGAAATCACTCGAGTAAACTAGCTCAATGTAAACAAGGATCAACCTGGCACACATATGAGAGCCATATTGAAGACCCCTTAGTGTGAAAAGAGGCATTTCAAGTGGATTAGTTCTAGTTGACCAAGTCAACAGTGCTGCTACAAAGAGGAGGGAAGCTAGCTAGGGCAGCACAGTTTTGAATGAGGAAGCTTCACTAGGAAGTCACCTCAACATTGTGTGGGGTTCGGGGTGAGGAGGCTCACCAAAGATAAAAAGGAAGGCATAGCATCAAAGGGACTGATCTAGGTATTCAGCTATCTTTGGTCTTATGACTATTTGCATGCTTCAACTGTTTAGCCGGAGTTGCTGCACTGCTTAGTGCAAATAATTCCCGTGCGAGAATTCCATCCTCTCTTTGGATCAGCTTGCTTAAGGGATCAAGAGGGAAGGATTTGAGCTTCATTTCTATATTTTTCTTGAGTCCATTCATCCAAATTTATCCATAGCGCATTTCCCTTCAGAAAAATGCATCTTTTATGCAGGGGCAGCAACAACAGTGTTGCACCCTTTGATTTTGTGCTAATCTTTGAGGAGGAGGTGCTTATTTCACTCCAGGAGCTCCAATAAGAAGGGAATTTGGCCATTTCATGTATTATTCAGATATTTTATGTCATATTCTGTCATTTTTAATACAGTTTTGCAGTAAACTGTGTTATTTTCTTCAGTCCTGCTTTTTGTACATGTAAATTGCCGGAAACCCTTGCCGGATGTCTTTTTATTTTTTTAAAAGAGGTTAAACCTCCATTTCTCTGCTATTTGATTAATATAAGCTCTATATCAGAATTTTTTCATCATTTTATGCATAAACCCCCATTATAATAATTCATTCCTTTCTCTAGTACTTTCTGCATGAGCTAGACTATGGGGTTTGGGCTTATTTGAGCTGCATAGACTTGGGGAGATCTGTCTATATGAGCTAGAGTGATTTTTTTCACCTATAATTCTGCATGTGAGTTTTATATCATGTATTATAAGGGATCCAAGTCCCATTTCTCACTTGTATAGCATTATTTCTGAAGACAACTATTTTATGTCCTGTATTGCTGCATTTCCCCACCCGGGAAGGAGAATATAGGCCAATCTCTAGCTGAGGTTCTTTCATCTACTGGTGTGATGTTATTTTACATCTAATGATCTTCTCTACATTTCCATGCTCATGATTTGCTGAAGCTCCACATTGGTAATAACTCAAATTATTCCCAATAGTGTAGTTGTTCCCATTTTGGGATATTACACCATCAGTGGTGTCCTTTTCAACAGTAGGAGTGCTTTGATGAGCCAATCCTGATGGTGATTTAGATCGATTGGGTAACTTAACTTTCCAATCTTTTCTTTAAATATTCTCATAAAATCCAAGGCTGTTTCCCCTTCCTGTTGTTTGATTTCCCATAGCTTAGAAATTCCTTGCTGATTCGTCTGAGGCAGTTTGAATTCTTGAAAAAACTCTTTCTTAACATTGTCTATTGCTGGGTTCTAGTCATGGGGGTGTCACTGAAAAAACAATATTATATCACGTGCATTCATATTGGGGTAAATTTTTTTAGAAAAACCCAAAACATTATATTGGATATATAACTAAGGGTTAGTGGGTTTTTTATATTATATATGGAATATAAATATTTTAAGGTATTTTTTATTTATTTTTTAGGCCAAATGGGCTTGTTTTTCAGGAAAAATAAAAAGAGCACCGACCAATATTTTGTGAGGCATCATTGCAATTCAAGCACCATAGGACCAAGCTGGGTTAGGTTTGGTCGACTGAACATTTCTTGTATGGATCTGAGCATTTGAACCTGTGTGGTACTGAGCGGCCAATGGCGAGATGCGGGAGGAGGCATCACTGAGAGACAGGAGAGACAGACCCCTCCATTGAAAGACCGGGGGTGAGTGAATGACCTTTCTTTATGGATGGAATTGCTCAGGTGGGATTCAGATGAAACTGAATTAGTATTCTGTGAGGAAAGGGTGAGGAGAACTAGAAGCATTGAACTGCTACAAGCTGTTGGGACTGATGCTGAAAATTTGATAGGCATAGATTTTCAACGGTATCGATTCTTGTAGATAACTATTTGATCACAATATGTTCTTGGATTGTGCCATTTATTTTTTCTATCTACTTGAAATATAAGCATTCTTTGACATTCTCATTTAATTGATTGGTATTGATTTTTGCAGTATAGTTATGGATTCTGTTTCTCAGTTGATCATTGGCAAGTTCTTCATAGTAACCAGAACCATCCTGAATAGAATGGTTTCTAAAAAATCTTCCTGAGAGGAACTCAGACAAAACCTTTTCCTCCTCAAGCCTAGCATTGATGAAATTGCCAATCTATCTTCTCAGTCAAGCCCCGCACTCGAGAGAGGCCACCCATTCAAAGACTTTCAAGCGCAGCGACAAGATGGCCTTCACATAGTAAAAAAATTAGAGTGTATGAGCAGTTTTAATTTATATAGAAGGTATCACTATGGAAAGAAGATCCAAAAGATAGAAAATAATGTCAACAATTTCTTGTGTACCCTTGATGTCCACAACCCAGATGTGGATTTCAAGGGTTTTAGCGAACAATCTGAACTTATTGAAGAAATGGGTCAGCTTATAATGGAAAGGATTAATGTTAAGATGACTAATGATTCAAGCTGCAATTCATTGATGCTTCATCAAATGAGCACAACTAAACTATTTCAAAGAGCCATTGATGGGTTGTATGATACCACAACGTTCGAACAGTCTGAGTAGTTCACCGGCAGCGACAGCTCCCAAGTCCTGAGTATGCCAAACTTTGTAGTGGGTTTGAATAATATTGTCAGTGATGTCAGACATGTCCTATTCAAGAAGGGAGTTAGTATTTTTGGGGTTGAAGGGATGGGTGGAAGCGGAAAAAATACCATTTCATTAGCCCCTTGCAACGATCCCAAAGTCAAAGGTAAGAACAATTCCCCTGTTTTAATCGTCACACCAAGCTTCCATTTTATTGCTTCCCTTTTGGTTTTTTCAGTGCTTATTCTCATTGTGATTATCAGATTTATTCCAAAACAATATAGTTTTCATAACTATTGCACAGTCTCCAAATGTAATGGGCCTTTTGGAGATTATGTGGGATAAAATAATCAAAGGTCGAAGGCCTATTTTTCAGAGCATTGAGGATGCGCACAACCAACTGCAGAAGAAACTTAGTTTAAAAGGAAATCCAGAGACGTTGGTGATTTTGGATGATGTTTGGTCAAAATCAGAGGTGGAAGAATTGTTGTTTGAAGAAAAGGGTTACAAAACAGTTATCACAACCAGGAAGGATCTCGCTATTCCACATACAGATAACAGTCACGTGTATAACATGCCCAGGTTGCAGAAGGCTGATGCCATGTCACATTTCTATTTCTGGGCCTTTGGACAGCCTTCGATTCCAACAATAAATGATGAAGTTGTTGTTAAATAGGTATGAATATGACATACTATTCAAAATATCATACCCTAACTGCTTATTTCTCTATCCTGCTCGAATGCTTTTAATCCTATTATACATTGTTCAAACTCAGATTTATTTTATGTCCCTTTGAAAGATAAATGGTTTTATAGGTCTAAAATCAAAGTTAACAACTCCAGAATTTTTTTTAATGCTCTATATTTCTGCAGAAGATTAACATGTTTCACTACTAAAATATTTGTCGGTTGAAGCAGTATGTATGGGTTTACCACTTGCCCTCAAGGTGATTGGAAGCTCTTTGTGCAATGAGCCACAACCAGTTTTGGAAAAGGCTAAGAAGAAACTTTCAAGAGCAGAATCTATATCTAAAAATCATAGAGAGGATCTGCTCCATTGCCTGGAAACAAGTATTGATGTCCTTGATGATGAAACAAAGGACTTGTTTATGGATTTGGGGGCATTTCCCAAGGGTATAAATATCTGTGTAGATTCATTGCTGGATATTTGGGTATATGCTTAAGGAATGGATAGGAAATATGCTTTTGTGGTCTTGTTAGAACTTGCAAGTCAAAATCTCCTAAATCTCACAAGCGATTCAAGGTGAGAAACTTGCTTAGATTTGCTTCCTTCAATAAATTTGCTGATTGTTTTGTTCTTATCATTCTTCATATTTGTATCTCAACTTAATTTTAAATTCTTTTATGAGTACCAGCTTTGCATAAAATTTGAGGAAAAAAAAATCAGAAATCAAGAAGGTAAGATAAATCAATCTGTTAGCTGGTAAAGATAAAGGTGTTTTTCATATCACTACCTTTGGTTAATACAAGTTTTGATGTATCAAGAGTCTAGGCATCTCATTCAATTGTTGTAGCGAGATTTTCTTTACTTAACATGATGTGATGCATGATTTAGCCTTGCATTTGGCTAGCCAATATAGTGTCGTTCATAAGAGGCTTTTCATGCTTCCTAAAGAGGATGGTATTCCCACAAACTAGTTGGCACTAGAGCATACATCTCAGGTTCAATTTGTTTCAATTCATACAGGTCATACCTAAAAATTATTTTCTTTTCCCTGCATAAGCATTGAATAATTATTTTTTCAATTTACTAACTTTTCAAATTTAATAAGGAAGCATTTTTATTAGCATAGCATCTCAGCTTTTTGACTTTTGCATTTCTGGGACATTACTATAGGTTCAATGGAAGAACAAGATTGGTCTCAAATATATTTTTTTGAGGTGAAAGCTGTGGATTTGTTCTTTGATGCAAGTCAATACTTTCTTCCAACATTTTTACATACCATGCCAAAAATTCAGGTATTTATCATGTACAGTTACAATTCAAAGCATGCAGTACTTAAAGGCCTATTAGTACTTTCGTCAGTTACCTAGCTTAAGTCTGCATTCCTTGAAAAGTTGATACTAACTCCTCTTTACGAGTATTGTAGATCCTAGGAGAACTTGGAAAAATTCTCTGTATGCCTTTGTGAGGACTTGGGAAATATGACTATATTTGACAAGGGATAAGTCCTAGAGTTTCCTAAGTTTGTAGAAATTATCTTTGATAACTGTAGTGATTTGGAGGAATTTCCAGAAAACATATGCAGTTTAATTTTCGTGGAAAGGTTGTTTGTCACAAATTGTCATCTTATCTAAAAGTTACCTGATGACTTGGGAATTTAAGGTCAGTTAGGTTGCTGAGATTTCCTACAAGTCCAAGCTTGTCAATGCTTCCTCCTTCCATTTTCAGGCTTCAACAACTAGAATTTCTTGATATTTCACTGTGCAGCTATTTGAAGGACCTTCCTGTAGAATTTAATCAGCTATCAAATGTAAAGGTTTTGGACATGAGAGAGTGCTTTGGACTCATTTTAAGACTAGTGTTTTTGCACAAGAACGATGGATAATATTCTCTAGAATTTATGAATAATAAGAGGCCACTTGGGGCAAGATTTGTGATTTCTATTGTAGGCAGTGAGATTGATTATTAGACACTTCAAAAATTTACTGTATAACTGATAGTTACATGTTATCTGTCTTTTTGTGAGAGAACTGGAAATTTCAGATTTTGTAACTTGGTCAGGCAGTGGCTGTGAAATAACTCACATATATATGTACAAAATTGGCATTGGAAAAAACGAGTGAAAATTTTCATTTTATATGTATTTTTTCTTCATGCAATTTTGTTTTTACAAGTTTGTATAATTCCTTCTTTTTCCATACTAATATATGTATTGTATGCCATCGTATGGAAGTAAAGCAGAAAATCATCTTCTTCTTTTTTTAATGTCTTTGGAACATAAGATAAAATGCCTTTTGTTTTGGGTCAATGGTGTGGATGTCAAAGACACTAAGATATTTGATGCTTATCAAAGAATGGCTTAGCATTCATGATAGAGGAGAGGTTCATATGAAAAAAATTCTGGAAATGTGATCGATTATTGGTTATGTTTAAGAGAAATGTTCTACACTAGCATGCTTTCTAAAATTCGTTTATATTTTCTCCACACATGCAGCTTCAGGAAACTACACAATCTTCATATGGAGAAATTGATGTCAAATTTCAGATAACGAAACACACTTTGGAGGCCATGTTGAGATCTATGTACTACATAAGAGACCAAATGTCTAATGTTGTAAGTAGATCCAATTATATACTACAATAAATTTCATAAATTTAGAAGTTAGAACATAATTATTCATATTTGTACAATGTAGTTTTTATTGTTCTTATTAACTAGTTGATTGAATTGTTAATTTGAATCTACTCCATAGTTTTTTGAGATTTTCCATAATAGGTCTACTTCTACGTGAAATTTTTACAAGACTACTATGTAATGCAATTCCACGTGTTTGTTTTTAGGGTGCAACTTCAAGTGGGCAGGCATTGAGGAAGGGCCAACAATAATGTATTTGAATATAGAAAAATCATTAAATGTATTTGGTCTAGATTTTGAGACATGAAAAGTGAGAATTCATTAATTAATGAATATTTCAGTGAGTGGGTGGGAAAAAAATTCAATATGAATGGTTAAAATAGGGGAAGGGATAGCAATGGCCAAGGGCACAAATCGGTAAAGCAGAAAATGCTAATTCTAATATCTAATCACATTGTTCTACTCTTCATACAAAATGGCCTATAAATAAGTAGTGACGATTTCTTCTTGCCAGAGTAGGCCTTTCTATTGTTATTCTTACCCATGAAACACGAGCATGAAGGAGAGTCTAGTTATTTATGGTAGTTAGCCTGAATTTCATACTCCATCTACTATAAAAATTCCATGTGTTGGGGTCCTGTGATTTGGCTGATTGGCAAGCCAAATGACAAGGCAACATTCAAAACAAGCTTTAGAGCTCTAGGATCTAGCCCTCCTAGTCTCAGAGAGGGATCTCTCAATATGTTTGTAGGATATAGCTTGATGCTTTTAAGAGGTTGATTTTAAGCTAGTTATTAAGTGCAAATTTGTTTGTTTGGGTTTGGTTTGTTGGACATGAATGATCTAGGAAAAATAGATACAAAGGCGAGATATCAGAGCCATTGGGCAAAGGAGTCAAGAAGAAGTTATAACAAGCTCAATCAATGGATAAGGGATATCAAAGGGAAAATCTAACTTGGCTAGTGGATCTTGGGTTTGGTGGATGAAATGAAATGAAAATTAAGGATTTAGAAGGAGAAGTAGAACTAAGGGCAATTACGAATCCTTAATTATATGTACTTCTCAACAAAGGGACTTAAAACATTATCTAAACATGAAGAGGCATTCCATAGATAGGGCTAACCATAAATTCTAGAAACCACACTTCAGAAAATAATAATTCCAAGACAAAATTTTCAAATGAAATCTATGAGTCGAGTAACGCTCTATTTCATCTAAATATTTCACCTTCAAGGAATTTAGAAATGTAATATTCCAAATATGGAATTTTCTGCTCCATCGGGAATATCTTCAGATATTCCAATTCCTTCTTCAATGAGCTATCACAAGTCCATTTCAGAGATTGAATATTGGGGAATTTAAAGTATATGTCTCCTTCCAAATAAGGGAGAGATCTTGAGGCTAGCTGGCCCTTCACAGACTCTGTCTATGGATATGCAATATTCCACCTCGGGAATTTCTGCTACACGGTCCTTGAGGACGCTGTATAAGGAAGTTGCTACACAAATAATACATACCAATGCTGGGATGCCCAAAAAACATCTCATACAACTCCTGTGAATAATATGAGCTCAAAGAAATAACTCTAGATGGTTTATTCAGATCTCCCCAATCTAGGTCTCTAAAACAATGCTCAATGAGAGAGCTTACAGCAACATATGAACACAAACATGAACTATGCAACTATGAAATACATCATAAGAGGGAAATGCTACAACCATCATGATATTAAGATATATTAGCAGAAATATGCAAGAAATAGTTGAGGGACAAGCCACTCAAGCTTTGAGATCCAACCTCCAATGAATAAGCAATGAAATACAAGTGTAGTTGCAACTCCACAAAATGCCGGAGTAGCTGCAACTGTGTTGGGTACATGAAGGTATATGCTGATGAATATGAATAAATACATATATGGCTGAAGGAATACAAGAAATAAGCCCAATGACAAGAAATGTGCTGAAATACAAGATTTCTAGCCAATATATGAAGATTGCTAGAAATGCTGGAGAAAACCAAAATGTGACAACCAAGTTGTCACTGCAACTGATACAAAACAAGAATGAGGCTATGGCTGATCTTTAATCTGATTTCCCTCCTATGATCATGTCTCCAACACAAAGGGATGATCCCTTTGTCTCAAAAACATACTCCTCTGAAGCTCCAGAACCCCTCTCTCACTGCCTCCTCCAAAATAACGCAGTTTCCTCCATGGACTACACAGTGGGAGATGATGGAATGTTGGCCCATGCCAATTGATCTGATATGAAGCCTAGAAAGCCTCCTTGCAGCTCCTCCAATGAGCGGATCACTCCTTCACTGAAGAAAGCAAGACAAGAGAGACTCCATGAGTTCCTCTCTTGCTGCACCCAACAACACAACGTCCTCTTTGCCACAGAAATAACACTATAGAAGATGAATGTAGTTGTGGCCAATGCCGGATGGAGGAAATGTAGCACAATCCTCATCATTCTTTGAGGAAGAGGTAGGGATTCCCGACCGGGAACACCTTAGTGCCCGAGGGCACCATCACCTTGCTAAACAGCCTGGGGATGCAAGCTTTACAGACCCAAAGTATGAAATTCTAAAACATAACGTAATGAAAATGGGCTACCATATCCTCCATATAAAGTGAGAGAACTCTTCTCCACCAAGGTCCCACTAATTAGGGTTTCCACCCTTGCATGAATGTCTTCCCTCCAAAACTGCGCCACTTCTCTAGGAAGCCTCTTCCTCCTTGGGTAGCACTACTGACTTTAGTCAAAGGTGACTAATCAAGTGAGCTGGGTTCCATTCACACCCTTGGTGTTTATTTCAACTGCTTTATTCTCCTCCTTTTCACATGAGGAGTGTTATTTCTTCATCTGAAAGGGGCTAAGGTGTCTCCTTTCCCATTTTATTAAACAAAAATAAAATGTGCAACTATAATATTCCATTTTAGCTTGAGGCTAAAATTGGGAATATTACAAGAAAACATAAAAGATTCACAAATAATTGTATCATTGAAGAGGGAATGCCTAGACATCTCTGATTACAATTATAAAGACCTTCAAAACAATTATCTCATCAAGAAAAAAGGGTATGATCAAAATATACCTCTTTGGCAGACTGTAAATAATGGTACTTTAAAGGGAGACTTCAGAAACAGTTTTCAAGTGGCAACAAGTAAGCATGGAAAACCATAAATCATTCTTGAGACCAACTGTTTGAACTATTTCTGAAATAAACAAGCTTAAGGGTTTAAAAGTAGTCAAAATACTTAGTAAAACCTTCAGCAGATATAAAACATAAAGGCAGTGAAGAGTAAACAGACCTAAGGTACTTCTAGGAGGCATTTCTTAGCCTAAGCTTTTTACTCTACTGCAAGCAAAGCATAATGGAACAAAGCGAAAAACAGGAAATAACATTAACAGAATAGAATACATCACCAACAACCATGCTCAGGGATCCAATGATAGAGCCTTCTCATTAACAAAACATGTCAAAACATCATCAGTCTTCCAATACTTCAATTTCTTCTCAATCTTCAACCAAACTATGTACAACTTCAAAGAGTTTGAATGCCAGCAATAAATCTCTAAAAAAGAGCTCCTCATAGAGTATTTATAGAAGAATGAGGAGGTTGAAATCTTTTTAGGGTTCAAAATGTTACTAATTACAGAGTAAATGCATTCCTAGCCTTGAAAACTACGCAAGGCCTAAGGTAGGAATGAGTTGCACTACTTCTCTGTTTAATAACTCTGTCTTTACTTCCTGAGGATAAAGTAGGTGAAAAGAGTGGGTTTTATAGCTTTCCCATCTCTTAAAATAACTATTTTGAAAGTCAAAAGATGTTCTGTCAGTGTGATAACTGTCAAAGTGTCTTTGTAGGTGAAAAGCAGGTTACAGGTGGATCCAGATATTTCAATGAATTAACTACTCTATCCTGATGTGCTCAGGGTGCCCTGCCTTGTTGATCTATCTTTTAATCATCTTCAGCTTCCTTCTTTGAACTGCAAGTTAAGTCTTTTTATCCTTGGGATTTGACTGTAACCTTTAACCTTTATCTTAAACTCTGATACTCTTCACTGTTCTTCATAAAATTTTATTGTTTGCTGACAGGTACTTTCTTTGTGCACTGGAGGGTTTTGCTGAATGACCAGTGTTTATGATGCACTGGTGAAAATCTAGAATTTTAAGCCTTTATGTCCCTTTTCTGCATTGAATTAGGCCCTGAGGATCATCATCCTCGGCTTCTGCAACAATTTTTCTATGGGACGCTTCAATATTTAACCACCATGAAAACCTACAACCAAAGAATAAAAAATTAAATAAAACCTATGTTTGTGGTTTGACTGCTAATAGAGGCTCGGGGAGGGGTTATAGAGCGATGTGGAGGAAGGGGTTATTGCAGGGAAGGGGTTCCATAGGAAAAAAAATAGGAGAAAATGGCGGAAAAATCAAATATGGGCGTGAAAAGAGGAAGGGTGGTTCGGCAAGAAACCGCCGGTTTTCGCACTTAGGTTGGGTGGTTAGCAGTTTTGGCCTAAATAAACGTGATAGAGCTCAGGGGCTGGCATGTATCTGAGGAAAACCACCCATTTCACATTGAATTTTGGGTGTTAAAAGGTTTTGGTGAAATGGGCACGAGCGTGAATATGGACCATCATATCTGGATGATCGATGGTCAAGATCTGATCGCAATCTCGCATTGATCACAGATGGTCGAAAAAATAAACAAAAAGGAGAAACAGTGACGACCATTGGATCGGGAAGATCAATGGTTGGGATTACATCACAACTTCACGTGAACATCGGATGGGCTAGAAGGTGGGCGAAAAATGCGATTGAGCGCTCACCGTTGGATCAAGAGGATGAATGGTGGGGATTCATTGTGAGATGCACAATATATAACATATGGGCAAGGGGACAGAAAAATAGTGATGAAGCACTGACCATTGGATTAACGAGATCAACAATCAGGATCTATTGCGGGGGGACCATGGAGGTACAAGGGGGAGAATAGGGAGGATTCCCGCTGGCCATTGGATTGGGAAGATCAACGGTGGAGATGCGATAAGGAAAGCACATTGGTGGGGGAAAAAGGTTTGGGTAGTGGAAAAGGAAATCATCGAAGTGTGATTCCGATGAGGAAGGCGAAGTGCGATGGAGCGAGGATCGTTGGATCTGGGAGAGATCAATGGCTAGGATTCCATCGGCGGAGGATGATCATCGACAGAGAAGGGAAGGTGGAAGGGAATGGGTGAAGCCCGATGCGATGCATGGATGCGATGGAGCAATGTGATGCCCGATAGAGAGTGCAGCATGGAGTGCGATGGCTGTCGGATCTTGGGGAATGGACGGTCCAGATCTTACTGGAGGATCGACCATCGGCGAAAACTTAAACTTGGAAGTGGGAACTTTGGAAAGAGCAACGTGCGATCACCGATGGGCTTAGTGCTTGGTCACGGGGCCTGGTCTCATGGCAGAAAAGGAGCTCAGGCTTAAGCGAAAGGGGCTTAAACCTTGATGTTTGTGTTAGTGCTCAAATCTACCTTAGGCTGAAATAAGGTAAAACTCAAGGCTACATCAAACCACGCTCAGCCTCGTAGCTAGCCCTACGAGGACAAGAGAGGGCTCTCTCTGGGTCTATCTTGGAAAAAGGTCTTCAAAGGGGCTGAGATTACTTATAACGAATACTGATTTTAGGCTAGTAAAGAGATAGGAAAGTTTGATTTTGATTTTTTGGGGTTTTTGTTGAAAAAATGGGAAAAACAATTTTGGGTCCGGGGATAAGGCCAGATCTTTGCAGAATTCGAGTTGGGACGAGGTAGGCAATAGTCTTGATGCTTTTGATCGAGTATATGGATGGATCAGAACTACAAGGAGCTGAAGAGGGCAAGGGTGAACATGGATCCTCTTCAAACAGGCGAAAACATGTAAAACTAAACAAATTTAAAGGCAGAGCACTGAAACAATGGATTCAACCTCATTTACTCATTCATTTAGTTTCAGAAGCATAAGAAGGGAATGGCATACATTAAACATGAAATAACTTACAATAAACTGAGAGAAAACACCATCAAGAACTGAAAGCCACAAGAATCCCAAAAGGTGCTGCAAAACCTCTGATCTTTCCTTAGCCAAAATATGAAAAATATGTACAATAGTGTGCCAAAATATTCCCAAGAGTCCAACCTATCCAACCTCTGAAAAGGATTGAGAAATTACATCATATAGAGCATCCTAACCCCTTCCCATGCCTCTAGGGGTCGAATTCCTCCTTCTAGGAGCAGTTCCAACTAATTCTAAACAAGGAGCTAGAATCTAGGCATCCAAACAACTTGCCTCTAAAAGGAAGGAAACTGATTCTTTGACTTGATTTTTACTTTTTTAGGAGTGAATCATCTAGAATAGGTAAAAATGAGTCCAAGTTACATGCCAACCATAAATTTACATCATGATAACTCAAAAATTTTATCCACAAGCAAAACTGGTTCAACTGGCCGAAATTCTGAGCTGGAAGGTGAAAAATTGACCAAAAATCCATATGCGTAGCGCGCCTGAGCCATATGCGTATCGCATCTTTCAGCCTGATTTTGGGGCACTTCTCGGAGTCCAAATAGAGCTCATGATAGCTCGTTGGAAAGCCCTGGATGTTGGCTATCCAACCCAAGTGGAATGTTTCAATTTGGAGCTCATTTTACCCTCCAAAAATGCATTCTCCCAGAAGTACTTCCTGCTGGTGCAAAAGGTGGCAGAAAGGTGGTTTTCATGGTGTTTTTGGCCCTTTTGATCATCCAGAACTTGATGATATGCTTTGGCCATACTGGAGCATGCATAAGTTTCCATGAAAAATCCAAAAATATAAATTTTTCCTCCAGCAAGTGTCCCAATCATAAGCGAGCGCGTCGACGCGCTACTCGTATGGCTGAAAAATCTGTTTTGAGACCAAAATATTTCAAAATGACAAAAAATTCTCCGAATTTGCTCAAATTCAGAGCGAAGACCCTCCATCAGGTATCATGCCCATCCAACAAAGCCTCGGCCAAAATCCAGAGTGGATCATGTGTTTCACCTTGTTTCAGTGTCCTCCTGGTGTATGCAGTTCAGTGGTGCAATCTCTATCTTGGTCATATAATGTATCAATGTCCGCCTCCATGATGCTTCAAAATCTGTGTGGTCTTGAATGAGATGAAGAATGAGGATTTGGTGCTTTTGTTTAAAATTCCAAATGTGGGAGGAACTGTGGGAAATAGGGCCGTGTGAATAGTGGACTGTGGGAAAATGAGCTATGGGAACAACATGATTCAATTAAGTGAAGAAAATATGCTTGAGTCAAGTGAAATTAAGGATGTGAGTACTGTCACTTGACTGTATGGAATTTTGGAACCTATAACTGATATGAAGGATGGAAAATGGTAACAAATGGCAAGTTTTAGGGATGGGATATAGGGAAATAGGAGAGGGACGAAGTGATATGAGTGATTTTAAAGGGAATAGGGAAAAGGGAGACATTGTATGATGATATGAAAGTAGTGGGGAAAGGAAAATACAAGTGAGATATGGAATGTTTTGGCACCAAAGTCAAATTCTAAAACTTCAAATTCAAATCCTAAAGAAGCATTTCTTTACAAGAGAGTAGGGTTTGTGTTCTTCAACATTCATACTCTTACAACCGATCTTCAAACAAATCCAAACACTGACCAAAGATAATAGCAAGATGATTTAAACTTACATGAGGCAAAGGAGGCTGAGAGAATTTGAATTTTGAAGAGCAGTGGCAAAAATTTTGAGTTCTGGCCCAATGCGTAGCGCGCACTTTATATGCGTAGCGCGCTACATAGTGTATTTTACAGGAGGCTTTTGGAGGCCTTCCCGGTGTCCAAATTGAGCGTGTGATAGCTCGTTGGAAATCTCTTGGAGTCGAATTTCCAACCCAAGTGGAATTTTTCAATTTGGAGTTCATTTACCCTGTCAGAAAGCAAATCTCCCAACACTACTTCCAACAGGTGCATCAATTCTCCTGAGGCAACGATATTCTTGACATATCTCTAAAACCATGACACCTGTGTAAAAAGTGAAGGAGGTTTGTCTTCTTTGGCATGTGATAGACAAAAACCTCTCTTAGTTTCCGAAAATTCATCTTTGACGTCTCCAAAACATCATTTGAGTGAAACCTATCCCGATGTGTGAAACAAGGGATTTTGTCGAAATGAAGCGAAATGAAGGGAATAAGGGGCTTCTAAATTCTTGGGGAAATTTTTGGAAGTAGGGAGGGATGTTAGGAAGCAGGGGAAAGTGGAATCTTAGAGATCGAGTGAGGGGAAGGGGTCCAAAAGGGCAAAACACAGGCCTAGCCTAGAAAATTGCCAAGTTGTGGCAAGAAACTAGGGTTTGTGCAAAAATGAGTAATTTGGGGGATCTCAGTGATGGGAAGTGTTTAATAAGGTACATTAATGATAGGGGAAGGTGTATGAACATCAGGATACAATTTTTTCTAATGATTTGACCATCCAAGAGAAATTACCTCCAAAACCCTAGGAGAGGGAAATGGACCTTACCTAGGCACAACTGAAGCATGAACAAGCTGTAAAATGACCTAATGGAAGTTGACATGATGATGACAACCCTCTGAATGATGGTACACTCAGCTGAATGGTGACATGGACCGAAATTTGGACAACTTTGAAAAGAGTGAAAACAAACCCTAGACCTAATGCCTAGTGACCAAATTTTGCTTGAAGACTCATTGAAATGACAAAATTTGACCTTGACACATTAAAATCACTTTGTAAGAGCATGTTTGATCACTGAAGGAAGGCTGCAAAGGCTGAATCTAACATTGGCTCCAATGGGGATGGTAGCTCCTTGGAGGTGCCAAGAACGACAGATCTTTGGGAGAGCAGACCAGTGCCTTATCCATTGGGCAATGGAATCAAAAACTCAAACTGAAATGCATGACTGAAAACTGACTCGACGAATGGCTCAACATGACTATGAACTAAACTTTAAAACTTAAAACTTGATGGCAGTACATAACCGCCTCTGTTTCTTACAAGACAATATACCATCAAACTATATCATAATGCCAATGTAACCAATCAAGCAGATGCCTTCTTGATTGATTTCCCTGATCAAATCTCATGGTCAACAATACAAACTGATAACTGGGCATCCAAAAACATAGCTGACCATGATCTCCTTCATCACTGAATGCAACAATAATCACCTTCACTGCTGACTACAACAAATCTGCCATTGGATCCTGAAAAACACGAAGATTTACCTCCTGCTGAAGAAACAAGGTGTCTTTTTCTCCTGTTTCTGATCTTCCTTCATCATGTACTTCAGTAAAAGTATGCTCCTGGGCTTCAAAAAACTCTGAACAGGTAGATGAGCAGATCTCCTCTTGTAAAAAAATTTCAACACATGAAACATATGAAGAAGAATCTGAAAGGCAATCTTGAATGTTCTGTTTTTCTGTAGCCTGAATATAATGTAGGTCATCTTCATATGATATCACAACCAGATTATCATGTTCCTTATTACGTTCATCAATCATAAGAAAAGAAACTTCAGCTGATTCCTGATGCTCAAACATGATATCTCTATCATCTACCAATGATTCATCCAAAGGAACTTCTTTACTTACTTGAACGAAGATGTCATCTTGTTTTGCATCAATTGACTGGATTACCTCTTTATGCAGGCTGTGTTCTAATGAACTGAAAACATTTGAGTCCATACCTCTGTCTATGATCTCAACAGCAAAACTCTCCTTTTCAGGATTCAGCACAAGGTATGCTTGGTCATTACAATCTGAATCTGAATCTGATATGGCTGACTGGACAGTATCACAATCTGCATTTGAAACTTGACTTTCCTGCATGCTGTCTTCTTCCATGGACAGATCTGAAATGAGACTTTATCTTTCACCATCTTCAACCATATAGCAAACTTCAACTTCAACGTGCTGATCTATAAAGCTGCTTACAGGACTATCATCCTTTTCAGAAAAGGAAGAAGTTCCACCATCACCTTCTTGACCATGTGCACACTGCAGATCTGCATTAACTTGAGCTAGAACATGACCTTTCAATAGCTGATCTATCTCATCTTCAGATAGAGGAGATAATGCCCTTTGTTTTCTTCGGCTCAAATAGTGATTGTCTTCATTGATTTCAAGTGAAGGAGTGTACTGATTCTCCTCATACTGCTGATCCATTTCATGTAATTCCTGTTGACTGTCAAGATGAAAAATGGATTCATTTTCCACCGTACTAAGATCTTGATCCTGCTGCAAATTTTCATGATCGTCTTTATGCTGCTGAAATGGATTTTCATACAGGGCTTCCATGATCTCATCATCCATGAAATTATCATCTTCATAATATTTCTCAAGGCTTTCAATAAAAGTAAAAGCATGTTTGCAACAGTCATGAACTAAATTTAATGATGGATAAGATGTTTGATATCTTTCAATGAACAGGGCATGAAAATCCTTTAAACAGTAAATATAGGCCAGCGGCAAATTTTCATACCAAGATTGGGCTTCACCTTCCAGAGTGGCCAGGAATATCTTCATCAAGAAATCTTCAGGAAAATCCACCTTCAACTTGTGAATATGCATGTGAAATCTAACTAGATGTAAAGAAGCATCCTTCTTACCATCATCGTTAAACGTAGGCAGACTCCTTGACCAATCTACCTTGGGCATTTTATTCGGAAAACCTGGAATGTGATCTCGGCTCATGGGAGCGTATCTTCTTGTGATTCGGTCCATCTTGAAAATCTGATAGCTACTGATCTCCCTGCAGTGAAGTCACCATGAAGCATTGATTTCTGGATTTGTTCAGTGAATGAAGTCGCCAGGTGAATGATTTCAGCCTTGCGGTGTCTGACTGTTGTCCACCATCAGCAATCGGATCTGAACTTTGTTATCCTTTACCGGGGAGGAGTTCCCCAGTATGGTCGCCACTATGTTAGCGCTCAAATCTACCTTAGGCTGAAATAAGGTAAAACTCAAGGCTACATCAAACCACGCTCAGCCTCGTAGCTAGCCCTACGAGGACAGGAGAGGGCTCTCTCCGGGTCTATCTCGGCAAAAGGTATTCAAAGGGGCTGAGATGACTTATAACGAATACTGATTTTAGGCTAGTAAAGAGATAGGAAATTTTGATTTTGATTTTTTGGGTTTTTTGTTGAAAAAATGGGAAAAATAATTTTGGGTCCGGGGATAAGGCCAGATCTTTGCAGAATTCGAGTTGGGGCGAGGTAGGCAATAGTATTTATGCTTTTGATCGAGTATATGGATGGATCAGAACGACAAGGAGATGAAGAGGGCAAGGGTGAACATGGATCCTCTTCAAACAGGCGAAAACATGTAAAACTAAACAAATTTAAAGGCAGAGCACTAAAACAATGGATTCAACCTCATTTACTCATTCATTTAGTTTCAGAAGCATAAGAAGGGAATGGCATACATTAAACATGAAAGAAATTACAATAAACTGACAGAAAACACCATCAAGAACTGAAAGCCACAAGAATCCCAACAGGTGCTGCAAAACCTCTGATCTTTCCTTAGCCAAAATATGAAAAATATGTACAATAGTGTGCCAAAGTTTTCCCAAGAGTCCAACCTATCCAACCTCTAAAAATGATTGAGAAATTACATCATATAGAGTATCCTAACCCCTTCCCATGCCTCTAGGGGTCGAATTCCTCCTTCTAGGAGCAGTTCCAACTAATTCTAAACAAGGAGCTAGAATATAGGCATCCAAACAACTTGCCTCTAAAAGGAAGGAAACTGATTCTTACATTTGATTTTTACTTTTTTAGGAGTGAATCATCTAGAATAGGTAAAAGTGAGTCAAAGTTACATGCCAACCATCAATTTACATCATGATAACTCAAAAATTTCATCCACAAGAAAAACTGGTTCAACTGGCCGAAATTCTGAGCTGGAAGGTGAAAAATTGACCAAAAATCCATATGCGTAGCGCGCCTGAGCCATATGCGTAGCGAATTTTTCAGCCTGATTTTGGGGCACTTCTCAGAGTCCAAATTGAGCTCCTGATAGCTCGTTGGAAAGCCCTGGATGTTGGCTATCCAACCCAAGTGGAATTTTTCAATTTGGAGCTCATTTTCCCCTCCAAAACTTCATTCTCCCAGAAGTACTTCCTGCTGGTGCAAAAGGTGGCAGAAAGGTGGTTTTCATGGTGTTTTTGGCCCTTTTGATCATCCAGAACTTGATGAAATGCTTTGGCCATATTGGAGCATGCATAAATTTCCATGAAAAATCCAAAAATATAAATTTTTCCTCCAGCAAGTGTCCCAATCATAAGCGAGCACGTCGACGCGCTACTCGTATGGCTGAAAAATCTGTTTTGAGACCAAAATATTTCAAAATGACAAAAACTTCTCCGAATTTGCTCAAATTCAGAGTGAAGACCCTCCATCATGTATCATGCCCAGCCAACGAAGCCTCGGCCAAAATCCGGAGTGGATCAGGTGTTTCACGACGCTTCAGTGTCCTCCTGGTGTATGTAGTTCAATGGTGCAATCTCTGTCTTGGTCATATAATGTATCGATGTCCGCCTCCATGATGTTGAAAAATATGTGTTGGCTTGAATGAGATGAAGAATTAGGATTTGGTGCTTTGTTTCAAACGCCAAATGTGGGAGGAACTGTGGGAAATAGGGCCGTGTGAATAGTGGACTGTGGGAAAATGAGCTATGGGAACAACATGATTCAATTAAGTGAAGAAAATATGCTTGAGTCAAGTGAAATTAAGGATGTGAGTACTGTCACTTGACTGTATGGAATTTTGGAACCTATAACTGATATGAAGGATGGAAAATGGTAACAAATGGCAAGTTTTAGGGATGGGATATAGGGAAATAGGAGAGGGACGAAGTGATATGAGTGATTTTAAAGGGAATAGGGAAAAGGGAGACATTGTATGATGATATGACAGTAGTGGGGAAAGGAAAATACAAGTGAGATATGGAATTTTTTGGCACCAAAGTAAAATTCTAAAACTTCAAATTCAAACCCTAAAGAGGCATTTCTTTACAAGAGAGTAGGGGCATTTCTTTACAAGAGAGTAGGGTTTGTGTTCTTCAACATTCATACTCTTACAACCGATCTTCAAACAACTCCAAACACTGACCAAAGATAATAGCAAGATGATTTAAACTTACATGAGGCAAAGGAGACTGAGAGAATTTGAATTTTGAAGAGCAGTGGCAAAAATTTTGAGTTCTGGCCCAATGCGTAGCACACACTTTATATGCGTAGTGCGCTACATAGTGTATTTTACAAGAGGCTTTTGGAGGCCTTCCCGGTGTCCAAATTGAGCATGTGATAGCTCGTTGGAAAGCGCTTGGAGTATAATTTCCAAAAAAAGTGGAATTGTTCAATTTGGAGTTCATTTACCTGTCAGAAATCAAATCTCCCAACACTACTTCCAACAGGTGCATCAATTCTCCTGAGGCAACGGTATTCTTGACATCTCTCTAAAACCATGACACCTGTGTAAAAAGTGAAGGAGGGTTTTCTTCTTTGGTATTTGTTAGACAAAAACCTCTCTTCGTTTCCCAAAATTCATCTTTAATGTCTCTGAAACATCATTTGAGTGAAACCTATCCCGATGTGTGAAACAAGGGATTTTGTCGAAATGAAGCGAAATGAAGGGAATAAGGGGCTTCTAAATTCTTGGGGAAATTTTTGGAAGTAGGGAGGGATGTTAGGAAAGCGAAGGTGATGATCAGAGGCAGTGAGGAAGGACTCCCAAGGGCAAAACACAGGCCTAGCCTAGAAAATTGCCAAGTTGTGGCAAGAAACTAGGGTTTTTGCAAAAATGAGGAATTTGGGGGATCTCAGTGATGGGAAGTGTTTAATAAGGTACATTAATGATAGGGGAATGTGTATGAACATCAGGATGCAAGTTTTTCTAATGATTTGACCATCCAAGAGAAATTACCTCCAAAACCCTAGGAGAGGGAAATGGACCTTACCTAGGCACAACTGAAGCATGAACAAGCTGTAAAATGACCCAATGGAACCTGACATGATGATGAAAACCCTCTGAATGATGGCACACTCAGCTGAATGGTTACATGGACCGACATTTGGACAACTTTGAAAAGAGTGAAAACAAACCCTAGACCTAATGCCTAGTGACCAAATTTTGCTTGAAGGCTCACTGAAATGACAAAATTTGACCTTGACACCTTAAAATCACTTTGTAAGAGAATGTTTGATCACTGAAGGAAGGCTGCAAAGGCTGACACTAACAGTTTGAAAAGGAGCGGAAAAGGCCAAAAATTGAGGTTTTTAAACCTTTTTTAGAGGTTCTGATAAGGGGGAAAAAATAGGTTCAAGACTAGAAAAAGATGATTTATAAGGTATTAAGGGGTTTTGATGGAGAATGAAGGGTAAATGAGGGAAAAATGAAGGAAAGATAAGGAGATAGAGACACATTTTGAAATGGAGGAATGATGAGGATTATGAGTTTGAATATAGTTTTCTTTATGAATTAGCAGGGCTATTTGAAAATAAATATCAGTGAGATGGATTTTTGAAAGATAAAGGGCATGGCAAGACTTGAAGAACTAACATATTTGCTAAAATTTGTTTCTTGAAGGCTAAAAGGATCTGTTGTAGCCATCTTTGAATATTTCAAAATTATGGATGGCTAACAGTGGCTCCACTTGGGGAGGACATCTGTCTTTTAGGTGTCCAGAACCTCAATTTATCAATCTCTGGCTTTTAGTAGACCAATGCCTTAATCCATTGGGCAGCAATCCTTTTCTTTCTTGGACTTGATAATTGTAGAAATTATATAACTTATGTGTTATATATCCAATATTATCCTGATCACACGCTATTTTAACTTCATGCAAAATACAGAATCTATTCCACCATTGATCATCACATGCGGAAATTAAATCAATTGCAATGCACACATGAAACAATAAAAATTCACACACATTAACACAACTATTTAACGGGAAAGCCTGAAGCTAAAAACCCAAACTATCTGTATATAATATATGTCATAGAGATCATGTAACAATCCTCATACAAATCTGATCATATCAAGCTCTCAGTACAATACAATCACTACACACTAATCAGCCCCGATCTTGCAAATCCATGCACCAATATTTGCCACCTGCTATCCCACCTCTACTGTGCAATCCCTGATGAATAATGGCTCTGAATGAACTCGAATCCACCCAATATTGACTGTCAAATCCTCATTGGCATCTCCAATGAATGTGTGGTGCAAACAATGCAACACTATAGTCACAACTGATAGTCACACTTGCTCTTTCACCTACCTCTCCATTAGTCTCACTAAGGCTGGGAATTATGTAGCCTATATCGTGTATTATTCAGTTGATTAATGAGTTATTATTTAGTGAATTAATTAACTAATTAATTCACACCACTCTCACTAGTGTATCATTCAGTTAGACTAGATACAACTAGCTCAACTGTGTCTAACTAAGTTAAACTGAATACAACTCCATAACTACTTCTTCCAACTGTGTCATAACTCTGCCACTTGAGTCCTAACTAAGTCCTCCATGCATTGGCTCTAGTAAACCCTTGGGAATTGTGTAACTCCCTCAGTCCACTGATGTGCCACATTTGTGCATTGAAACAAAGTGCTCCAAGAGAATAAGTTGTTGTTTATTGTCGGATTATTATTAAGAGCTAATAATAACTGACATGCATCTATTTTTATATTAGCGATCTATAAATAGACTTCGCCCAATATTATAAAAATATAATTTCATCTATTTTTTGAATTTGACCAACCATCTACAAATAGCATCCTTAAACTTATAAAATATGCTCACCATGTCTAAAAATAGACATACACCTAAAAATAGCCTGTGTGGGCCCCACCTAGTTTAGGTTATTATTTTCCAACAAGGATCAAGGATGATGTTTCAGGATGCCTCCTTCACTGTTTCTTGTTGCAAACTTCAACAATAATATTTCAGCAATTTGCAGTATATGAAATTCTTCAAAGCAGCATCACTACCTACCCAATCCCACTTATCCTAGCATTTTTTCTTCTCTTGAGTGCACTTGGGTTGGCATCTCTTTTACATATTATTTTTGAAAATAGAAAGATAAAACTATCTAATGCTACCCTTATTTCTTCCAAGAGTCCAGATTAAACAGTTGGACTCAAAAAATTCTCTACCTAATCTACTATCTGTCAATATTAAGCTGTTTGACAGATCTGCATTCTCTACATTCTAAAACATAAATTTAAACACAGAAAAACCAAGATTAAATAGTCTGATTTGCAGTAGTGTCTATGGCATAAGAAACCAACTTCACATAGAAATTTATTTGTAGAAAATTAAAACAAAACTGTGAAGGCTTAATATTTGAAAATAAAAGACATCCTTCTTTCTTCTTGGTTGAGGTTTTGATCTATTTAGATCCATCTTTTTCTTTCTTTTCTTTGGTTCAGATTTTGAGCATTTTTGAACCATTCTTTCTTCTATCCTAATATATTCTACTGATAAGCCAAGATCAAACATTTTGGAAAATATTCTTCACTAACCTATCAGCAGTAAATTGAAATCTATCTAGTCATGATTAGGCTATATGACTTAATAGTAGTGCTCTTTCAAGTAGTGGCATTTAAGCTTGCACACTTTCAGATTCTTCTTTTCCTTTTTTTTAAGTATCGGGCTGTACCTTTCTTATTTTAATCTACCCTATTTTTCTTTTCTATTGTTTTTTTATTTTTTCAATTTTTTTTTTTCAAAGAAAAAACAAACACTAACTAAATGCTCAAAGGTTGAGCTTTATTTCATTCCTATCTAACCTAACCTAACTTGGAAAATTTACATATTTAGCTGATGAACTACCTTTTCCAATATATCCAATCAAGTAAATGGTTCCATGATTGGTATTTTCTCATCTCCTTGAGCATGCTGGACAAACAGGGCCACTCCCATTTCCCTTGTTCTTTAGCAATAGTGCTAAAAAATCTTCATGCTTTTGGTAATACACTGCTCCTAACAACCTTTATCCCTTCTTCAAATGTCTTCAAGAAATGAGCATAGGGATCTTGAAATAATGCCTGGTTATGAATATTTGGAAGATAGGTTTCAACCAAGCTTACTTTTTCCTCCACTGGATCAAGCTTAAGATTCTTTTGAGAAAGAAATTCTTCCTTATCTTCATTATCATCTGAACTGGAGGACTCATCATAAATTGCAGTGTTGTCCTCTCGTAGTCCTGGTATGCTCTGATTCAGTGGAATGTACTCTGTGAATAGATCATCATATTCTTGAGCAGGGGTATATTTTATTACCTCAACACTTTCAAGAGAAGGCTCCTTATCTTCAGCTTGCTCAAGAAATTCCTCTTTCTTCTCAACCTCATCATCACAACTGATATATTGCTGACTCCCAATTATGTGAAAGCTATTTCTGATGGATTGGATTGTTGATTTCTGATTTCAAGCTAATGATAGTGAAGTTCATGACACCAATCAATTGCTGGTTTCCCTGCATGATTAGTTTCTACTTGAAGCTCATCATCATCATCAGACTGATCAAAAATTGGAAAATCATTAGTATAAACAATTTCACCAATCAAGCATATTGGGTTATCGGTTTGTATTTCTTTAAGATGATCTACAAGTTTATTTTCTGGTTCAAGATAACAAGGTTCAGTAGGTAGATGAGCAGAATCGTTTTGTTCAAACGAAGTTTTGAGGGCTGGCTGTTTGTTTAATATTTTATCAATCTCTTCTTCTGTCAAAAGAGGAGGAATTTTTATTTTTCTTTGGATAGAAGTACAACAACCCTCTTTTTCTTGTGTTGACTGATTTTGAGGGTGGATGTCTTCTTGAGCCTCTCTTAGGGGATCTTTACTTGTGCTTGCAGGAAGACCTTGAGGACTTTCTTATTTTTCCTAATCTTTCTCGCTCTCAAACAACTCTTCTTGATCTCTTTGAGTCAATTTGAGGCTCATGTTTTGTTTCTATTATATTGTCAGGATGCCACTCTCCTTTTAACATCTGAAATTAGTTATAACATAGAGGGAGAGTCCCTATATGTGTTTATTTTTCTTGTATTTTAGGTTCTGTGTTTCCTAAGAGGCTTATTGTTTCCTCAAAGCACTGCTCACTTTTTGCATTTGCATTTTGGTCGTAAAGTTCCCTTAACAACGCAATACAAGATAAAGGTATGCTGTCAGGACTTTCATGACAACCTTCTTCATTGTTTTCTTTGTAATCCTGCTCATCATACATATTTTGTTTTTTTTTTATGTCTTGTAGTGGTTGATTTTGTATTTGATCAGGGAAAGGCATAGGTTGCTCTAGATAATCAACATCTGTATCAACCTCATGCCTTTCCAGTTTCTTATCAAGTATGTACTATTTTTCCAGATAGGTCCAATAATATGTTTAGTTTAGCTTCTCTGTCTATACCTGATTCCATGTTTGTTAATTATAAAGAGGTCACTGCATCTTTTCAACCAGTTCAGAGTCTTCTACCAGTGGAGTCATTAGGTCTTTTGGGATTGTGGAGTTGCCAAGTGAAAGATTTTGAACTTTGTTGTCCACTGTCAGCATGATTGGGATTGTTCAATGCATTCCCAGGGGAGTTTACAAGGACTGGTAAAGTAATAGGCCTACTGGAGGCCAGTGGAGTCTCCAAGTGGAAATTTTTAGCTCTTTTGGAGGTAAAACATTCTATGGTCCACCACCAATGTTTATTATGAAGGCCAATATGAAATGTTTTTGGGGTTTTATGAGTTTCTATGGTTGTTGAAGGACTAATGAGTCTATAAGAGCTTTCTGGACTATTTTGTACTCAGAAGTCCCACCGTGATCACCAAAATGTTGGGGTCCTGTGATTTGGCTGATTGGCAAGCCAAATGACAAGGCAACATTCAAACCAAGCTTTAGAACTCTAGATCTAGCCCTCCTAATATCAGAGAGGGATCTATCAATATGTTTGTAAGGATATAGCTTGATGCTTTTAAGAGGTTGATTTTAGGCTAGTTATTAAGTGCAAATTTGTTTGTTTGGGTTTGGTTGGTTGGACATGAATGATCTAGGAAACATAGATACAAAGGGGAAATATCAGAGCCATTGGACAAAGGATTCAAGAAGAAGTTATAACAAGCTCAATCAATGGATATGGGATATCAAAGGGAAAATCTAACTTGGCTAGTGGATCTTGGGTTTGGTGGATGAAATGAAATGAACATTAAAGATTTAGAAGAAGCAGAACTAAGGGAAATTAAGAATCCTTAATTATATGTACTTCTCAACAGAGGGACTTAAAAAATTATATGAACATGAAGAGGCATTCCATAGACAGGGCTAACCATAAATTCTAGAAACCACACTTCAAAAAATAATAATTCCAAGACAAACTTTTCAAATGAAATCTAGGAGTCGAGGAACACTGTATTTCATCCAAAGATATCACCTTCAAGGAATTTAGAAAACATAAAATATTCACAAATAACTGTATCATTGAAGAGGGAACACCTAAGCATCTCTAATTACAATTATAAAGACCTTCAAAACAATTATCTTAGCAAGAACAAAGGGTATGATCAAAACAGACCTCTTTGGCAGACTATAAACAATGGTACTTTAAAGGGAGACTTCATAAATAGTTTTCAAGTGGCAGCAAGTAAGCAGGGAAAACCATAAATCATTCTTGAGACCAACTGTTTTAACTATTTCTGAAATAAACAAGCTTAAGGGTTTAAAAGTAGTCAAACTACTCAATAAAAACTTCAGCAGATGAAAACATAAAGGCAGTGAAGAGTAAACAGGCCTAAGATGCTTCTAGGAGGCATTTCTTAGCCTAAGCATTTTACTCTACTGCAAGAAAAGTATAATGGAACAAAGTAAAAAATAGGAAATAACATTAACAGAATAGAATACATCACCAACAACCATGCTCAGGGATCCAATGATAGAGCCTTCTCATTAAAAAAACATGTCAAAACATCATCAGTCTTCCAATACTTCAATTTCTTCTCAATCTTCAGCCAGACTATGTACAACTTCAAAGAGTTCGAATGCTAGCAACCAACCCCTAAAAGAGAGCTCCTCATAGAGTATTTATAGAAGAATGAGGTGGTGGAACTCTTTTTAGGGTTGAAAATGTTACTAATTACATAGTAAATGCATTCCTAGCCTTGAAAACTATGCAAGGCCTAAGGTAGGAAATAGTTGCACTACTTCTCTGTTTAATAACTTTGTCTTTACTTCCTGAGGATAAAGTAGGTGAAAAGACTGGGTTTTAAGGCTTTCCCATCTCTTAAAATAACTATTCTTACAGTCAAAATATGTCATGTCAGTGTGATAATTGTCAAAGTGTCTTTGTAGGTGAAAAGCAGGCTACAGGTGGCTCCAGATATTTCGATGAATTAACTGCTCTGTCTTGATGTGCTCGGGGCTCCCTGCCTTGTTGATCTATCTTTTAATCATCTTCAGCTTCCTTCTTTGAACTGCAGGTTAAGTATTTTGATCCTCGGGATTTGACTGTAACCTTTAACCTTTATCTTAAACTTTGATACTCTTCACTGTTCTTCATAAACATTTATTGTTTCCTGACATGTACTTTCTTTGTGCACTGGAGGGTTTTGCTGAAAGACTAGTGTTTATGATGAACTGGTGAAAATCTGGAATTTTAACCCTTTATGTCCCTTTTCTGCATTGAATTAGGCCCTGAGGATCATCATCCTCGGCTTCTACAACAATTTTACTGTGGGACGGCTTCAATATTTAACCACCATGAAAACCTGCAACCAAAGAATAAACAATTAAATAAAACTTGTGTTTGTGGTTTGACTGCTAACAGAGGCTCGGGGAGGGGTTATAGAGGGATGCAGAGGAAGGGATTATTGCAGGGAAGGGGTCCCATAGGCGAAAAAATAGGAGAAAATGGCGGAAAAATCAAATATGGGCGTGAAAAGAGGAAGGGTGGTTTTGCAAGAAACTGCTGGTTTTCACACTAAGGTTGGGCGGTTAGTAGTTTTGGCCTAAATGAACGTGATAGTGCTCAGGGAATGACACGTATCTAAGGAAAACTACCCATTTTGTGTTGAATTTTGGGTGTTAAAAGGTTTTGGTGAAATGGGTGCAAGAGTGAATATGGACCGTTAGATCTGGATGATCGATGGTTAGGATCTGATCGCGATCTCACACGAATCACAGATGGTCGAAAAACTCAACAAAAAGGTGAAACAACGACGACCACTGGATCGGGAAGATTAAAGGTTGGGATTACATCACAACTTCGTGAGAACACCGAATGGGCTGGAAGGTGGGCGAAAAATGCGATTGAGAACTCAATGTTGGATCAAGAGGATGAATGGTGGGGATTCATCACGAGATGCACAATATATAACATATGTGTGAGGGGACAAATGAATAGCGATGAAGCACTGACCATTGGATTAACGAGATCAACAGTCGGGATCTATTGCGGGGGGACCATGGAGGTACAAGGGGGAGAACAGGGAGGAGTCCCGCTGGCCGTTGGATTGGGAAGATCAACGGTGGAGATGCGATTAGGAAAGCTTATTGGTGTGGGAAAAAGGTTTGGGTAGTGGAAATGGGAATCATCGAAGTGCAATGTCAATGGGGAAGGCGAAGTGCAACGAAGCGAGGATTGTTGGATCTGGGAGAGATCAACGGCTAGGATTCCATTGGCGGGGGATGATCATTGGCGGAGAAGGGAAGGCAAAAGGGAAAGGGCGAAGCCTGATGCGATGCACAGATGCAATGGAGCGATGCAATGGCCGATAGAGAGCAGAGAGCGGAGTGCGATGGCCGTCAGATCTTGGGGAATGGATGGTCCAGATCTTATCGGAGGATTGGCCATTGGCGAAATAGAAAACTTGGAAGCGGGAACTTTGGAAAGAGCGATGTGCGATCGTCGATGGGGTTAGCGCTCGATCATGGGGCCCGGTCTCATGGAAAAAAGGGGGCTTGGGCTTAAGCGAAAGGGGCTTAAAGCCTGACGTTTGAAAAGGAGCGGAAAAGGCCATAAAATGAGGTTTTTTAACATTTTTTAGGGGTTCCGATAAGGGGGAAAAGAGGTTCAAGACCAGAAAAAGATGATCTATAAGGTCTTAAGGGGTTTTGATGGGGAATGAAGGGTAAATGAGGGAAAAATGAGGGAAAATTTGGGGGGAAATGAAGGACACATTTTGAAATGGAGGAATGATGAGGATTATGAGTTTGAAGGCAGTTTTCGTTATGAGTCAGCAGGGCTATTTGAATGAAGATACCAGTGAGATGGATTTTTGAAAGATAAAGGGCATGGAAAGACTTCAATAACTCACAGATTTGTTGAAATTTGTTTCTTGAAGGCTAAAAGGATTTGTTTTAGCCATCTTTGAATATGTCAAAATTATGGATGGCTAACACCATGATTAAGTCTGGGATGTTTTGTGTAGTTTATAGCTGCCATGCCATCTCGTCATCAACATCTCCTAGCTAATCTAAGATAGCTTATATATAACTCTACTTCACAATATATGTATGTGTGGGTAAAAGGTTGTGCATATAACCATTCCATCTTCATTATGTATTAAAATGTATGAATATGAGCTATCTTGTATGTAGACTTGTACATTTATTAATATTTTAGTATTAGGTCTCATGGTTTCTAATTTCAATAATTATAACAGGCCACTTTCATAAGCTCATAGTCTGTATTAATGTTCTAGTATTAGGTCTCATGGTGTCTTATTTCAATAATTGTAAAAGGCCACTTTCATGTAATAAGAGTCTCATGACACTTAATAGTTACTTGAGCTTGAAGTTATGGTTTCTTCCTATTTTTATAACCAAGGGTTTCCCCTTATGTTGTAGCTTATTACTTGATCAATACAATTAACAACCTACATTGCAGAGCTCTTTCTCGATATTATTAGGATGCCTCTAAACATTGTTTTTCCTATTGTCATTTTCTATTTATTTGGGGTTTATTGTTATTTTATTTCTTCTTGTACTATTGTAGTTGCAATAGTAGTGCATCTTTGTATGCATACAAATTGGTTTACGAGCTACAATGCTGAGATTTTGGAAAAAATTAATAAAACTTTGAATGTTAATAAATACAAAGAATCACGAAAAATAATCACTTGGTGATTCTAAATGACATTTTTTGACAAGAAAACTTGCATGACCAAGGGAGGTCGAGAAAATGATAGAAAGAAAAAATGCAATCCCTATGATTTTGAAGGTGATGTTGGAATGCATACATGGATGAGAAAGATCAAATTAGCCTTTAAAGTGCACGACACTCATAAAGAGGAATATAAGTTAAGAATTTCCCTCTGCTTATAAGGGTTGATGTAGACAAGGTGTGGAGCTTTCAACATATTTATAGAGGCAATATCCCAAAATTTTTGTGGAGGAAATATCCCAAAACGTCAACGAAAACATCCTAGGATAAACCTTACAATGTTCGACTCATTTTAATGCTCCACATTGAGGCCCTTAGATGGGTAGACCTATATTATGATGTATGCCAATGTTTGTATTTGTTTATTATCTTGTTGGGGCTCAACAACATTTGATGTGAGGATACCTAATCATGTTTTGATAGAGTATATGATTATGAAATTGCATGTTTATACTGATGGGTAATGTAATAAAGATGTTTAAATTCTCACATATATATGTGATGCATGATGATGCAGGGGAGGGGGTAATCCATGTTGAAATATGTAACTAGGTTCAGTCTTCATAATGACATATGTAATCATGATTTTATGTATTTGATGTAAAGAGAAACATAAATTTACTATTATTAAATTAGTGTGGCATGTGTTTCATGCTCAAGGGAAATTTATTTTTAGGTCAAGCACCCATTGAGTGCTTCTAGGACTTGTCATTTGGTCTACAAGTTAGTTGAATCATTGTCATGTATGGAAGAATCTTTTGGGCATGCTACATATTGTAAAGAAAATTTATTTGAATCAAATATAGAGTCAAAGACCCTCCAAGGCCTCGTCATAGTGCAAAGAACAAGTCGACCTCTATGAAAGGATAAGTCAGCCTAAATCTAGCAATTCGACCTAGAGAAAGACCTATATATAAGAAAGACTTCGATCTCACTTGAAGGACTTACTCCACGTTAATGAACAAGCCTTAAAGTATACAATTGTCTAGGATTTTGATGTATTGAGTTGTCTAGCTAGATGCAAATAAGTCTTGAGTATATCTGTGTATCATAGATAGCTTGTTTGGAAGCTTATTAACAAATTAATTTCAGTTGGTTGCTGCAAGATTTGATTCTTGAGGTAGTATGGTTGAGCATGGTGATTGATCATTTAATATCGTCACGATGTCTCGACACCTTGGTGACATAAGAGAACCTTGATTTGAAAATGACATTTATAGTAATCTTGTGGATAGATAATAATGAGATTGTCAAGGGAAGTAATCTATAGACTGTGACCTATGTGTCAGTGAGTGACCCTGTTTCACATTTGTATACTAATGTTTAATGACAACATGACAGATCTTTATTTTGTCACAATAACTTTGGCATCTGTATAGCAACAATCTTCTCTGTGACATGGTGACAATGATCCCCTTTTGTGAACACTGTTGAAGATTCATCTTGAGGTTGTTGAGTATATTTGTTACAGTAATTATGACTACATCTCTAGTGCTTCCAAATGGGCCTTGAAATTATGGTATCATTTTGAAAACACATTCTTGTCTTAAGCTAGTGAATATTGGGCTTATTAATTCTTCTCCAATCCAACCAAGATAGTGTTGTGACCCCATAGATCCCTCCAAATGTGAAATTTTATCTTTGAAATATGCTTACTGAAAAACTTGGGGGTAGACCTACCTAGCATGTTGATGTTGGGAAGGTTCATAAAACATAGCCACATAATACCATCCATTTGAACTTGGGGGAAACTGTCTACAATGCTTACAAATATTTTTGATAATCCTGAAAACAATAAATCTAGTGGTAAGATCTCTTTAAATCACATCACCAAGGTTAAAAAACCATTAATGCCATCCACATGGGTCATTTCCAAATGATGTCTTAGTAAAATATACCATGGGGCTCTCATTAAAACACTTAAATTAAAAACAACAAAGAACAATGTTTTTTTTTCATTAAAGCAAAGGGAGGGTCTCATAAATCTCATCCTCACCTTGCATTTTCTTCTCTATATAACTCATCGAAACTGTAACTTTTGTTGTTCCACCTTAATAAGACACTAGTTTGAGTACATGAGGTTGTAGTTGGATTTTTGAACAAGAAGATTTCAAAGGGAAGAGGGCTAGACTTGTGATTGAACACCTTATTTGGTGCAAACATATTCATAAAGATTGATCAATTTATTTTTCATCATCATATAGATCAATTTATATGTCATTTTATAGACATGCACATAATAAATCTTCCTAAAACATGGTTGATATTTGTATGCCTTAGACCATTAAATTCAACAAATCACAGTGAGATGTGCTTGAGTGTGGATTGAGTAATCACATTCTGGGAATACTAATATGCATCTCTTATGTATATCACAAGAAGAAAGGTGAAATGTAGAATGCATGTGGGGTCATAAGAGAGCCATCATGTCATTATGTTAAGGATATAAATATAAAGGGGTGTAAAAAATGTTAATGAAAAAACAGATACCTGCAATATCTAGTGAAAGTAGGGGTTTTTTAAATTAGGAAAATGCAATGGGTTAGTATTGGTAGGGGGTTAAATAAAGTGATTTTTAGAGGTATTTTCCAATATGTAGTCAAATTAAGGGTATTTTTTAGTATGCCATGAATGCACGTGCTATGCAAGAGGTTAATTGAGTGACACCCCTGTGGTTCTAGTGTGCTCCTGACCATTTGATGAACCAAAGCTAAGCTCTTTCTCTCAGTGTGCTTTGTAACTCAATTAAATTGACTACATCTAGTGTCTGTCAAGCTCTCCAAATTGCTTCGTAGAGATACTCGTGCTGCTCTACATCGCCGTTACCTTTTCCAGAGAATTATGGGTATCAGGTGAATGATCCCGCCATTTTTCCTTGTGTTGGTGGTACTAAGACAAAACCTTTGCTTCCCGGCTGAGAGATTGTACTACAAGCACTATTGCTAGTAGATATTTGTACTATGGATTTAGTACTACTCAACTTTCTAAACTCTCGTAACTTAATAAAGAACTTATCAGGTGGATGGTAGTACCAGGGTAAGGTTAGGACTAGTGCTACTTGAATCTTGGGGAATAGGATTACCTTGCATTATGGGTGTCGACCTCTCTTGGAATAGTTGCTCCATTGCAACATGCAGCTCCACATAAAACTTCTCCTCGGCATGCATGTCCTCCTCATTGGACATTTCTCCCTTTTCTCTTCGGGCTGGGCTCCTATAAACTTGCCTAACTTCCTTAATGGTCCCTTCCATTCCTTGGGACCCCATCTGACCTTCTATTTCTTCTGTCATCTGTGGTGCCTTTTCATTTTTCTGTCAATTATTCTCTTGCTTCTCAAATTCTTTCATTTCCCTTTCCCGCCACTTCTTAGAAATTTGTGCCCTTCGATGTGATCTTCGCTCTCTCAACCTACTGGAGGTTCCGACATCCATATCCCTATTCCCCCCTTTTATTTACTCATAGAATATTTCCCACAACTCCTTCCCCCAGTATTGGAGGTTTAGGTCTCCATCTTAGGGTTTTGGAATGAAATCAGGCCCTTGTCCACCATTAGAGCTTTAATCCACAACGAGATTTATTTAACAGTTCTCCCCACAACCCAAATCTAAATATGTCTTCGAATTTTGTAAAATATTAGTAACACTCAAATGAAAACTCTACAACATACCCCTCCAAGGTAGATTTTACCCAAAAATCTACTGCTCGGGTTAGATCTGTATCTAACCGATGGAGTGCTACTAGATCTGTGTGCGTCCAATTGCGAAAAAATCTACACAATACTTTTGGGAGTGACTTGATTTGAAGTCTCCGCAACCAATTGTAAAGACCTTCGGGAAACTTTCCCCCAGAAAATTTCATACAGTTCACTCGTAGATTCAGAAAACAGGACTCGATCTTTGACAGTCTTTTCCCTCTACTACCAAATTTCTTCTTGTTGCGATATCAACTGATCTATGTGCTTGTACCACCAATTTCGCAGTTCCTCCTTATAGATCCTCGATACCCTAATATAGCTTCTAAATAAAATTTTCAGGTCCCGGTAACGGAACCATTTGTTGGTGAAAAAGGAGGTCTCCGGGCAAGACCCAGGTTCAGGTTTGAGGCCCACAAGGTTTCCATAGTAGTATAGAAAAACACCAGCATTTTCACCTTGCTTAAGGGATCGGGGAGTCTCACCCAAGGCGTTCCATGATCTTAATTATATTAGAGGCTAGATCACTGATTTTGAGGAAAGATCACTAACAAAGACAATAACTATGAGAAGTTAGAAGTCACATATATATCTTAACTCTAAGAAGTAGCTATCATTCATTAGGATATGTTTAGAGCACTAAATTTAAATTTAAATTAGGCATGCATTCACCATAACCAAGAAAACATCAACCAAATCATGATATACAACACAGAAACAACCTGATTCCATTAACTTAGATAAAAAAAACATACACATACTCCGCAGAGTCTATTACAATTCAGTTCAGTACAAAAGACTTCACACAGAGCTCTCCTGAGGCTCTACTTCCTATCAGCCTCTTGCTGGACTGACTAAATAACTAACAAAACTGACTGTGAATCACTTCTAAACTAACTATTTTCTTTACATCGACTGACACTGTTAGTCCTTTCCTCTTTTGCACTCGTCTTCTCCCTTGTGCTCCATTTCCTTCCACTTATTCTTTATCACTGGGGGTTCTATTTTTTGCTCTTGTCTCCCATCTCTACCATTTGCGATGTTATCTACCTCTGCCTTGCCACCTATCTTCTGGCCATATGCAACTGTGACAACTCCCTGCCTACCTTGATTGTGCTTTGCCACCTATCCTTTGGTTCTCCGAAACTGCAAAACTATTATATCCAAAAACAAAGGCCCCAACACCCTGAAAGCAGAGCTATCCAGAAAAATGTGGGGTAGAGAACTAACTAGTTCCCACAACTAGTAGTATAGGGTGTTTTACTATGATTGGTCACTATGGTTACCTTCATCCCATGGGGGTGGTTGGGTCTTGAGCTTCTTGGTGATAAACCAGTATACAGAATTCCCTACCACGGGTTGGGTAGCCCCGAGGAGAACTACTCGCATGATGACCTAGCCTAAACCCCTCTGAATCAGGTTTATGACACACTCCAACTTTGGGATGGTGAAGGATTTAAGCTCCCTACAGAGTCAACTTATATGTCTCAATGTAAATGATCGATGGGTGTTATTGGAAACCTATCCCACTGATCCTACACCTAACTACACATATTTTTTGGCCTTGATGCCCATGTGGCCTTAATCTATGTGTGTTAGATTATTACAATATGGCATGTTTCAAGTCTTGTCTTGATGGTGTTAAACAAGCTCACACTCTCTTAGGGTGTGAAAATGTGTGTTAAAGTGTGCTCTATGTATGATTTAATTGAGAATGTTTGATGATTCCATGTGCTGCTAAAATAAAATGCTAACAAACTGTAAATAATGTTGTAAAATGATAGTAAAATAAACAAACAATGAAGCAAAAACTCAACCCAAAGAAGTCTCTCAAACAACTAAACAAGGAGATAAAAATAAGCTACTAAAAATTACAAAAAATGCTACAAGATATAATGTCAAAGGGACTGTGATCTAAAGGCACTAAGCCACTGAAAATGGTGTAGAAAAAAACAAAAATCAAAGGTGAAATCTGTTGCAAAGGATAGGAAAAAATCTCAAAAACTAAGGACACTCAAGGGGATCCTAAGGGGGAAGGCAAGAGAAAACTCAAAATGGATTTAAAATCGTGAAATAAACTATCCGAAGGGACTGAAATAAAGTGAACTAGACCTTGAAGACTAATGGCTAAAAATGTTGAAATCCTAGACTCCTCAGCCAATCATTCTTTTCTTAAAAAGGTGGAGGTGTACTCCAAACCATAGGGGTATATTTCCTACCTCAAAGAGAAAAAAATAATAGAATCCAGGCCTAAGGGAGACTAAAACAAATATTAGAAACCCTTCCTAGTACACACACAATACTCTTGGCAATTTTGGAAAAAATCTGAAAAATTCTCGAAAAAATTTCAAAACGTAGGTACTGACTTGAAACAGATGGAAAATGCAGTTTCTGGGCAAAAAGAGTGTTCTGGAGCTCAAAGTGCAGATATGGGGCCGAAAAGTGTGCTTTTATCCTAGGACTCTCGGTCGACAAGTCTCACACAGATGTTGTCGTCTCCCACTCTGCTGGTACCTGTGACTTGCAGAAAAATGAGAAAACCACCAGAATTCGAAAATTTGACAAAAAAAAGGAAAGAAAATATTATAAATATAAATTGATAGGATATAAATAGTTCTATAAAACCTTGAAAACACTAAAACTACAGTCATCCAGGAAACTAGATTGTTACACCAGTGGAGTCGCCATTTGTTAGTATGAAATTTCTTGAAAGGTGTACCAAAAATATCTCACTTAAAAGTCACATGTGACAAGTGATCCTAACAAAAATTGTGGTTGCTTATACTTCAGATCTGCAATAATAATGTGAGAAAAAATTGTAGAAAAATAGATGGATGTGATCTAAAATAATAAACAAAAAAATAAATCCGATGTAATAACCAAATTATGGAAAGGCATTTAAATACATAAATCCTTTATTGATAGAACCTAGTGAAGGATATTTAAAAAAGGGTTGCAAATCCCCCTCCGTGGGATGGGTCCTTTGATATCCTTAACACTTCAATGATAGATATGCCTCTCCCAATATGTGAAAAACCTAAACTATTATAGAACTCTAGTGGGAGCTCGAATGCAAGAAGACATTAGCAGTGAAAATGATAATCATCATGGTGAGGAATGAATGAAAAAACCCTTTTATTTATAACAAATGTATTGGGTTGATCTAAAAAATGGAGAATAATAAAATATTATTGACCAAAAGCAAGATCTAACCGTTATGAATACTTTATTATATTTTTAGAGAGGGAAAATATATTCAAAATGGTCAAATATCTTTATTTAGAAATAATTAACAAATAAAATCACTTATTAATTATTTCGTGAAGATTAAGAAATGTATGAAAATGAAATAATTATTAAATAGTGATTTAATGATTATTCTGAGAATGGATTTAAGGAATAATAAATGAATAATTATTTATTTAATTATTCCTGGGTGATTTAGTCAAATGTGATAAGGAATAATTATCAAACAATTATTTAATAATTATTCCTAGAGAAAATTAAATAAATAATGGTTGATTCAATTATTCTCATGGGGATTTTTAATTTTAATCATAAATAATCTAATAAAAATGGTTTACTAAATTATTTACTATAGTGAAAGTGATTTTACTATGGTAAAGTTAAACTTATAGGAGTATTTCGATCCACCTAGTTAGAAATGGCTAGGTGATCATTTTTTGGAGAAAACACATGGGTAGGTACGCCCACCATATTTGGGTCCGCCCCCCATCCTTGGGTTTTTCCAACTATTATTGGATCCGAATATAGCACATACTATTATTGGGGATGATCGTGGCAAGAATATAACACATACCCAACACTCAATTATTCAATGCTATGAAGTCTAAAGAGGTGGCCTGGATAGCTCGACCAGGAGGCATCACAGGGAACTGAGTTCCTCCTCCCCTTTATCCACACTGGTTGAATGAGGCTCACTAGAGGAAGAGGCATCACCAACCCTATTATCAATATGCCATGTTGGCCACCCCCTCGTCGGGGTCGTCCTCTTTGTCTCAACATTCCTGCAAGTAGAACAAAACCACTCTCCCATAGAATCTGACACTCACCACTCCCTTTGATAGTCCCTTCCCCCCACTGTGAGTCTAAACACCATCTTGGATAAACGAAATGAATATCGCCCAACCAAATCCATACCACCCCATACCACCCAGCACCACGAAGATGATTTAACCCCTCACCTACACACACTCGACGGTCAGACAATATACTTCCCATAGTTTAGCAATGAGGGCCCGTTAAGATGTAGGGGATCTTCAGACTTGACACACCAACCTTCATTGAGTGCACAAGCTCTATTCCTCTCCCCCTCGAGACCTCAATTAACAAAAGCATCTAGAATGGGTGGGACTACTATCGCAGGGGAAAGAGACTCAAAATTGGAACTCTAAAGGATTATAGTTATACTCACAAGGGGCGAATACATGAGGTAGAATATAACTATTACCTCCCCACCCCGACAATGCTCATTAAAAATCACACAGAGTGCAAGAATTATCACCTTATAGTTGAGTGAATTGACCCAAAAAATCCACCACCCCCCTTGAATAATAACCCAAAAATTAATATCAAAACATAAATAAGAAATAACCCACAAACACTAGACCAGGAGATACAACGTTATCCAAAATTACCAATTAGAAAATTTCTAGTAGTTTAGCAAGAGGACATCCAACATGGTTAAGATACCACAGACTAAAGAAGACGTGTAACAAAACCTCCACAAATTTCTCTACTTGTGGCTCACCTGGATCCCAGAAGAAATCATGGACACAAAACCAATCACATATGTTAATTACAACCCCTGGAAGCTTACCACCACAGTCGTTCAACTTTTGTAAGAGACCTGGTCATTGAGCATAAGAATCACCATTTCTCTCCCCGTTATTTCTCATCACCTACCACAAACACAGTGAGAACTCCCTCTTCTAGAGAAAAAAATAAATATCCCACTCTCTCGAGACTTCCATTGACGGGCAAAGAGCCCCAAATCACATCACTTTATGTAATATTCCAAAATTAGCTTGCAACTAATTGGAATATTAAATTTTACTTTTTCATTTAGATAGAAGAATAAGTGGGTAGGGAGACCCATAAATATCTTCAGTAGGAATAAAATCCCTCTTAATGTGAAAAGGGATCATCTCAATAGCTGTATAAAGCACCTCCATGTGTGAACAGGGGCTAAAGGATATGGACAAGGTCAATGTTGACCAAATCAACGGCGCTGGTATGGAGAGAGTGGATCATCAATGAGAGACATTGCAGTGTTAATGGGAGAAAGTATCCATGAGAGTAGTGGCTTTAATGAGTGGGACCCAACATGATAAGGCTCACAATGCATATAAGAAAAGGGAAGACAGCCATAGAGTTTATGTTTTTGGTTATTTATATTTTGGTCTGTATGGCTGTTTGCACTCTTCAGTTGTTTAGTGGAATCTGTTGTGCTGCTTAGCACAAGGGTGTTCTCGAGAGGGAATCCCACACTCATCTTCGTGGGGACTTCGAGTACCTACTCAGGAGATTTATTATTGAGTTTCATATCCACATTCTGGCATTAGGCCAAGCTTCAGTCTTTAGCTACAACACAGTTTCTGTTCAGAGTTGTGTTGTGTTGTAGGGTGTTGCTGCGGAGGATTGATAGGGCTAGTTTCTGAGTTTGTTTTTCAGTGGAGAGGTAGCATTTCCATTGGGAGGCTAGCAAGGAAGGTCCAGGAGCTTCATTTCCTATTTTAGAACCAGGCCAACCTATCTCCACCTCCTACAATGCAAGTTTCCCTTAATGACTGTGTTATTTCATTGAGTATTTGTAGTGGAGGTTTCAATGTTTCAGTTGGAGGGTTAGATCTTCAGTGAGGGGATCAACCTTTCATTTGGATGATCTATTGGAGGAGTTCCATAAATTATATATAAGTTTTAGCCACTTCCTTCCAGTAATTTAGTTGCAACTGCAATTTAGCCCTAGGGCTGAATTCTGGCATTTTGGTATTTTGGGTATTTTCGGAAACCCTTTCTGGGTTTTCTTGTAAATGTGTTTGGGATCCTAGATATCTACTCCCGGAACTTTGTGAGACATACATTAGCAGATCTATATTATTGTACATTTCTAGTAGCATTTTACCCCTTGAGACTGCACTGTACTTGTTCTCTGGCATTATTCTATGTAGTAACATTGCATATTTGGCATATGTATTCATGGGAGTCTTGTTTGCCTTGATTATTTGAGTTGTGCCCATATTTATTGTACTTATTTGCTACAGATTTACATAATAAAATGGCTCTATGTTTGACACACATGTTGGTGTAATGTTATTCACTGCTATTTCCATTATTTTGTTCTATATTTCTGTCTTTTCCATTTTGGAATATTACAGTTGTATCAAAGCATAATCTTGGCTCAGCCTGTGAGTGTCAGCCAATATGCTATCATAAGAAGAAGAAGAAGAAGAAAAGAGATCTAAAATGATAGAATGAATGAGATTTGCCTTATATATTTTCAAATATATGAAGAACCTCTCCAAGGAGGTCAAGTAGATGAGAGAGGAGAGATGCAATGAGACCTCAAGAGGGTTTCAAGATGAGGAAGGTCCATGAACTTCCTATCAGTACCAAAAAAAACCCTCAAGAGGGTACCAAGATGAGGAGTCTGTTGTGTTGCTTAGCACAAGGGTGTTCTCGAGTGGGAATCCCACACTCATCCTCGGGGGAATTAGAGTGCCTACTCAAGAGAGTTATTATTGAGATGCATATCCACATTTCAGCATGAGGCTAAGCTTCAGTCTTCAGCGACAACACAGTTTCTATTCAGAGTTGTGTTGTGTTGCAAGGTGTTGTAGTGGAGGATTGATAGGGCCAGTTTCTGAGTTTGTTTTTCAGTGGAGAGATAGCCTTTCCATTGGGAGGCTATCAAGGAAGGTCCAGGAGCTTCATTTCCTATTTTGGCACCAAGCCAACCTATATTCACCTCCTATAGTGCATTTTCCCTCAAGGATTACGTTATTTCATTGAGTATTTGTAGTGGAGGTTTCAGTGTTTCAGTTGGAGAGTTAGATATTCAGTGAGGGGGTCGGCCTTTCATTTGGATGATCTATTGGAGGATTTCCATACATTCTATATCAGTTTCAACCATGTCCTTTCAGTTATTCAGTTGCAGCTACAATTCAGCCCTAGGGCTACATTCTCGCATTTTGGTATTTTGGGTATTTCTAGAAACCCTTTCTGGGTTGTCTTGGAAATTTGTTTGGGAGCCTAGATCTCTACTCTTTACACTTTGTGAGCCATACATTAGCATATCTATATTATTGTACATTTCCAGTAGAATTTTACCCATTGAGACCGTGTTGTACTTGTTCTCAGACATTTTGCTATGTAGCAACATTGCATATTTGGCATATGTATTCATGGGAGGCTTGTTTGCCTTGATTATTTGAGTTGTGCCCATATTTATTGTACCTATTTGCTGTAGATTTACTTAATAAAATGGCTCTAAGTTTGACACACATGTTGGTGTAATGTTATTCACTGCTATTTCCATTATTTTGTTCTATATTCATGTCTTTTCCATTTTGAAATATTACACATTAAAACCTGCATGGAATACGACTCGCTAATGCTTGGGATCCCAAAGCCACCACTATTGTGTGTCGGTCACCCCGTCGAGGGATATAAGAAGGTAATGTTATCCTTTATTTTTTTCTTAAATTGAATTAATAAAATTTTAAGGATGATAGGAAAATTTTTGAAAGAAACCAAGAGAACCAAAAGATAAAATTAGAAGAATGAATAAGATTTTATAATAAGAGAATGATTAAGGATTTTTTTTAAAGTTACAATTTCGGTTAAAAAAATACCAAGACATGAAACAAAAGGAAGGAAATGAATACGGTAGTTGGGGGATGGGAACAATAAAGAATAGGGGAAGGTGTTTATGGAATATGTTAATGGATAATGAGTTTCCAAGATTAGATTAATTTATTGTCATTTTTGGACTGAAATTAGTGAGGTGTTTCTCAATTTCAATAACTCGATGAATGATATGATAAAATTAATAAGGATCAAAGACCAAGATTTGTGTAGAATTATGCAGATAAGGTGTGTGTGTAGAATTATGCAGATATTCGATGATTGTTGTATTATTGAGCGATTGTGGAACATGTGAGCCATGTGCTCTTTAAAACGGGTTTTGATTTATTTACCTATTTTCCAATATGATACTTACATAAAAGGGAATTTGATAAATCCCTTAGCTTCAAATAAAATGAAATTTAATTAGATATTTCGGAAGATCTTGTAGGATTTATAAATATATTTTAGAGATATGATTGGTAACACAATTATTATAATAAAGAGAGATGAAAACTATGAGTGGAAGAAAGTTTTTTGAATCTAGAATTTAGGGCAGAGAAAAGTGCTTTGTTGATTTGCATGATGGCATAGTCATTTGATCTAATGGAAATTAATGACGGATTTTTTTTTTCCCAGGGAATGGGGTGAAGAGGGTTTTGAGAATTTATATTTCATTTTAAAAATTTTCAATTTAAAGAATTAGTTAACTTAAATGTTTAAATTAAATTAATTATCATTTATATTTATAAATTTATTATTCACATTGTTAAGAAATATTTCTTTAATTTATTAACTTTATATTGATTAATTGGTTTAATAATAAATCCAATATACTGATTAATTAGTTACTTGAATAAAATTTATATACTAGTTAATTAATTTAATATAATAAATAAAATATTTCTTTAATAATATAATAAAAGTGAATAAAAATAATATAATTAATGTCCACTAAAATTTATAATGTTTATTAGAGCTATAAATGTAACATGTTAATTGGAATTTTTTAATATTATGGAAATATGGTTTTATGTTTTGTTAGTTTGATCTGATGGGAGATTTGAACATTGAATTTTTATTGTTTATATATTACTTCATAACAAGGCAATCATTAATTGAGTTTCCCCATGGGATAATGTATAAATATATATTTAATTATATAATGACGTGTTATTTATGATATCAATTTTTTTAGAGGGGAAAAGCTTATAATATTTATATTAATAAAAATATTTCATTTTAAAATCTTTAATTTTAATATAATTTATTAATTTATAGGAAATTAAATATAATTAATTTTTCTATTTCAATTATATATGATCTAGTTAGATTATCCCCAAGGGTTAAATTGAGTGGTCTAGAGAAAGACGTGGAGTCCTTTGATATTTTTTCTATTTTTTTTTTATGATGGGTTTGACTCTTTTCGATTCCCTTGGGGTGAGACCCCATAAACAGGGATGGTGGTTTATCTAATTCATCATCCATGAAATGTGGGGAAGTACTCTAAGGTTTCTGATTTTCCTCCTTTTTAATGGGAGAGATATTCAAATAATATTCATAAGCATGAAACCATTACAACGATATTTATCAAGGTATTATCATTCATCATGTCACTGGTAGGGATTATAACTTGGGTGGGGAAGATAACAACCATTCCACCCAACTATCCAAGATAACTCCAATTGACAGGAGTTAAGCCTAATCCATAGGATCAAAAATATATTTTAGTTTTGAATAAAACAAAGAAGAAAATCATTTCTAAAATACAAACCAACTCCTACGAGTTACCTAGTGAAATTGAATGGGCATTGGATAATGTCCAAAATCTTGTGAGATGTAAGAATATTTCGTATAAAATAATGACAATTGTTTATAAACTTAGAGGGTTGTATTGAGGCAAGGGTATTTTCGATATAGCGTAATAGAGCACTTTGTTTCATTTCCTAGTATTGTATTAATTCTAAAGTCAAGGATTTCGAATAGTCACAAATCAAAATGAGATCCCAGATTTTCTTCTTATACAACAATTGATTTGATCCCAAATTCAAAAATAAATTCAGATCTTAGATCATTAAAAATGAATAGAAATGAGTTGGTTAATTAACAATCTCCCTTCAAAATACAATTAGAACCTTAGATTCAAAATGGTTGAAACAATATTGTAAACGATGATGACTAAAGGCTAAATATGGATTGTATAAAAGGTATAATTCTACTATGCATGCAATCTACACAATTAAAACAACAACGATGAACATAAATCCCTTACTACACAAACACTATATAAAATAACACATTTATATACCACAATAAATCGAAAGTGATATGAATGAAAATGAAATATAATACTTTACAATCAAGAACACAGTTGTGAGGTGCCCTTACCACAATGGTGCCTAGGAAAATTACGATCGTAGAAGGTGAGAAGTCACAATGAAACAATAGATCAAGAAAATAATCCCATATTAAGCAAGATTGTATCACATAAAGTTTTTTTTTATATATCTCATATATAGAGTTTACAAAAAAGTGAAGCTTAATAAAGAATATTGACTGGATTGATTGACTAGCTATCCTGACATTGAGATGCCTAGCCATATTTATAAGTATTCCATCAAGTATTACATATAATCATGCCTTGGAAAGTCCGTGACATAAAGATAATACCTAATTCCTAGATATGAGGGGAAAGATCCTTGTAATAGCCAAAACATGATCTAGAAGATGAAGGGTAAAGGATTTTTGAGAGATCAATTATGTTTATAGTACCATGTTTGTAGTTACCCAATGATTTTCACAACAACCAATTGTACATGGTGGAGTAATGTATGTACTTACCTTTATGACCTTAAAAATTTTAACTTTTAATGCCTTTAATTTTTGTGCAAATTGTATGAATTCTTCATTTTTGCATGATCTTTGGAAATTTCATACATTCTATGGAATTTAATGTAATATTCCCAAATGGGGAAGCAAAAATATATGAACACAATAATGGAAAGAACAGTGAATAAATCAACATGCCATGATATGAGACAAATGTACAGTCATCTTATTAAACATATAAGATGATAATAGGCACAATATCTTGAAGATCAAGTCACTCAAGAAATACGAAACAAGCCTCCTCTAAGAAAATATGTCAATGCATGTAAAAATGCCGCAATACAAGTGCCATGAGCCATGGCAACGCAATTTTAGGGCATAACTACTACATAAATGATATATCAATATAGATCTATTTTTATATAGCTCAAACAATGCTGGAAACAAAGATCTAAGCTCCCAAGCACACTTCCAAGATAACCTAGGAAGGGTTTCCTGAAATATACAAAAATGCATAAATACAAATATGGCCCTAGAGCTGAATAATCTATGCTATTGGTTAGATGATAGGATGTTGTTGATATGATCTGGAAATGTATGTAAAATCCTCCTATAGATTCTCCAAATAAAAGGCTAATCCCCTTACTAGAAATCTATCTCCCCCAACTAGGGCTCCAAACCCTTTACTGCAACTGCACCCAGAAATAACACAGTTACTTCAGAAAACTTCACTGTAACTAATAGAAAAACCTTAGCCTGATGCTGGATGATGAAATAAATCTTAGGGGTTCTCCTTGCTGGTCTACAAATGGAAGGAAACTTTCCTCCAACTGAAATCAAGCAAAGAAGTGACCCAAATCAACTCTCCGCTGCTGCACCCTGCAACACAACACAATACTCTGTAGAAACTGCGCTATGTAACAAATATGTAGCTTGGCCTAATACCAGATAGTGGAAAAGGTAGTGAAATACTCTCCCAAGAGGCCTCTCAAGGAAAGAGGTGGGATTCCCGACCGGGGACACCCTGTGCTAAACAACACAAGCAATCTTAGCTAAATAGCCGAAGAGAGCAATAAGTCTAAAATGATATAGAAAAATAATAATCAAAACATAATCTCATATGGCTGCCATCCTCTTATTTATATAAGTTATGAGCCTTCTCACCCTTGGACCCAATCAATTAGGTCACTACCTCTATACAATCAATCTCCCTCCAAAACTGCGTTGTCCCACCATTAATGCCACTCCTCCATAACGGTGCTATTTGATTTGGTCAAAGTTGATCCAGTCTTCATGCTCCAGCCCCTTTTCACACCTAAGGGTATTCAATACAGCTTTTATATGACCTCCATTCACATTAAGAGTGTCTTTTATTCCTACTATGGAGATTTATGGGTCTTCATACCCTCTTATTCCTCTATCTAAGAGCAAAATCAAAATTTAATATTGCAATTAGCTGTGTGCTAATTGAGGAATATTATAGTCCTCCCCTCCCAAATGTTGCTTGTCCTAAAGCAATTGTAAGGATAGAACTGAAGAGCCTCTCCTCTTCCTCCTGTAGCATCCTCATGTGATGATCTCCTCCAATGAACAAGATGTTGTCTCATCAATAAGTCTCAAAGTTGCTCCTCCCAAGTGTATAAGTATGCCTTTGGTGAAAAATCCAAATGGCTCTCATCATGAACAAGTGGGATATCCATCGAAGCAACTATGTGTGGTATAGAGGCCTTCTTGAGGCATGTAATATGAAATATATTGGGAACTATCATTCCCATGTGAAGCTTCCATTCCCAAGCTATCATCCACAAAAAGTGAGTCACCCTCCAACATGGTAACTCATGAAAATTCTCCTCCACCTTTGGCTCCTGCAATGTAGGTGGGCTGCATAACTGAACATGGTAGACAAAATGGCGTACCCCACTCTATCTCTATCTCCACTTATGGAAAGTGTAGAGTTGCTACTGACATTGGGCTGCAATAATGTTGCCCTCAAGATACAAGAGGACAACTGGATCTCGAAAGACCCACTCTTTGGTTCTTGCCTAGATCATCCCATATAAAATGAATATGACATTATCATCATATGGAATCCAAATGACAGAGGTGCTGAAGGTTTTACATAGTGCTGGAAGGTACCAACAGTCTCTCAAGTAGTCACATCACGGTTTTGATAACTATTGTTTCAGAACATAATATGGAAATTTGTCTCCAAACAGTTTTCTAGTTGTGCATGTCCTCTCATCTACTAGTAAATAGTAAATAGCATTGCATATCAACTAATAATATAGGAAATAGTACAACACTTGCCCAAATCCATACAAGAAATGGCTATCTCCATCATAGATGTTGGTCCTAAAATTACCATGAAGCTCAAATAGGGGCTTGCACTCTTGTGGAGAAATGCACTGTATAGAGATGGTAAGAGAAAGCAAATACTATGTTATATAATCAATAAGTGAAAAAACATAATTATTACCATGTACTGGGAGTAATATGATAATAAGATCCATGAATGAGCCCTCCATAGTGGTATTCCATACTCCCATGAAGAGGAATAAACTATGTGTTGCATGAAGATATTTCTTCTTATGCTTGAAAATCCAAGTCAAGAAGATCATATCATGGTAATAGATGTCTCCACCCACTACTCCATCACTCTCATCTCCTAATTGTCCATCAAATGCATCGTATGTGAAGTGATCCTGGGAACACTCCATCAACAAACCCAAGCTCCCCAGTGACAGTGTTGTTGGCCTTTGTAACAAGGCTCGTGTCATCTCATAGCTCCATTTTTTGACATACCACATGTCAAAGTCATCCATCATAATGCTTCTATATATGGGAGATTCCTTCCAAATTGGAATTATCTCCTAATCCTCCAAGGCTAAGGAGTAGCCCCTTTGCACCATGATAGTGCCATCACCTACTCCTGCAACATTATGCAAAGTATGGAAGAAAATCAATCCATACTCCCCCAAGAACATCCAAAGCAAAAACAACTCCTGTTGCCTCCCCACACCATCACCATATAAAATATGGAGCAAAAACATGATGGTTGACATCAAAGATCTCACATCACCCCAATACACCCAAAATCCTTGTTTCCATATGATGCAAGTGCCATGCCAAGTTCCATCCACCAACCTACTCTTTGAAATAGAATGTGTCATATGATGACCAAACTCTTCCAAGAGTAACCAATGCAGCCTTGCTTCCTGCCGCCTTATGTCATAGATCTGAAATTGGCTTTCCAGACTCTTGCTCATCAAAATCTGTAATATTCCAAATCTGGAATTTTATGCTCCATAGGGAATATCTTAAGATATTCCAATATTCCAGCTCCAGGAGTATTAAAAATCAACACTGAAATATCTCAGAGATGGACTGTTAGGGGAATTTACTGGATATGTCACCTTCACAAGGAAGGAATAGAACCAAAGGCTACCTGGCCCACTAGCAGACTCTACAAATAGAACTTGTCAAAAGCTAATAATTCCCTTCAAGGAAATTCTGCAATGCCTCCCATGGGAATGTTGTATAAGGAAATACTTACAAATAAAATGTTGTATAGCGCTAGGGTCCTCTTATACATATAAGATGGAGTCTAAATGCAGAAAGAGAGCTGAAAAAAATAGATCTAGGTGGGTTATACAGAGCTCCCCAACCTAGGTACCTCATAAATCAGCTCAAAGAGTGAGCTACAGCAATATGCAAAACATCAATCTGAAACTCTAAAAATATGAATGTATCATGAGTGGGTAAATACTACAGCCAAAATTATATTAAGATATCAGCAAGAATTTATAGAAATATCATGAGGAACAAGGCCCTCAAGTTCTTAGAACCAACCTCCAATGAATAAGCAGTGTAATACATGAGATGTTGTTGCTGCACAAAATTATGGAGATTAGTGACTGCACAGTCTCTATGAGAGATGCAGCTGTTGAATACATCCAAAATGATAATGTATCCGAAAGATACAAGAAAATGTCCCAAGAGAGGAGAATGGGCTCAATATGGGATTTCTAGCCAATCTCAAGGAGATTGCTAGAAATGCCGAATAAAATACAATAGTGACAAAAAAATTGTCACTGCAACTGAAACCAAACAAATATGAGGCTATGGATGATATGAAATGATGATGCCCTCCTCTGAAAATTCCCTCAAGGGAAAAGGGGCTAATCCCCTTTTACTCAAAAGCATTCCTCCTGATGAGCACAAGAATCTCCCTCAACACTGCCCTCATGGAATAACGCAGTTTCTCCAAGTGACTGCACAATGGGAGATGGTGAATGAGTGGCCTGATGCCAAAGATCTGAAATATGGTCCAAGATCCCTCTCTACAGCTCCTCCAATGAAGAGATCAATCCTCCACTAAAAAAGCAAGTAAGGAAAGACGCTATGAGTTCCTCTACTGCTACCCCAGCAGCACAACACCATCCTGTTACAAAAATAACGCTGCAACTGAAGAAGTGAGCTTGGCCAAATGCCGAAATGAGGAAATGAAACTCAAATCCTCTCCTCCCATGAGGAAGAGGTGGGGGATCCCCTCCCGGGCACACCCCCAGTGCTCAAGAGCACTGCAATCCTGCTAAACATCCCGGATGTGCAAGTCCTTGGCCCCACTACGAGATTTCTAAATCAAAGCATGAACAAATGAGCTTCTATATTTATTCTTATAAATAAAATGAACTATCTCTTACCATAGGTCCCACAATTAGGGTTTCCATTCACTTTTGAATGCTTTCCCTCCAAAAACTGTGTTGTCTTCTAAAGCAAGCCACCCCTCTAAGGCAGCGCTGTTGACTTGGTCAAAGTTGGCCAACTCGAGGTGATCCTCATCATGTTCACGCCATTAAGTGTTTATTTCAGCTACTTATTTATCCTCCTTCCTCATAAGGAGTTTTATTTCTCTATCACCAAGGGGTTAAGGGGTCTCCTTACCCATTTTATTAAGAAAAAATAAAATATGCCACTATAATGTTCAATTTTAGCTTGAGGCTAAAATTGGGAACATTACAGTCCTCCCCTCCCACATGTTTCTTGTCCCCAAGAAACTGCATAAAGAGAACAAAAATTTCTCCCCCTTCTTCTCTTGTGGCCTCCTCATCAACAATCTCCACCGCTGCTCAAGATATGCTGCAATAAAATTGTCCCCCAATGCCTCCTCCCATGTATGAAAACCAGAATGGTGCACCATACGGAAAGATAGAAGGTGTAGGTGGAAATATACTTGCCGTTTCATGGCCTTCTCAAGGTGGGAGTGATGACATGCATGGGAAAATACAATCCTACTGATGATCCCTTCATCCATGCTATCATCCAAATAGAAATCTTGCCCCTGGTTCTATGCAATGTAATGGGGTTGAATGGAGAGTTTTGCTGCTTCATCCCAATAATCCCTTCTCTCCCTCTGTAGTACATATGGGGATACCTCTGTCCTTGGGCTAAAATGGTATGGCCTCCAAGAGTGGCCCAAGCTACTCCATCAAAATATTTAGCCATGAAATGCCTCTTCAAATTCTCCAACTGGCTTGGTCCACAAGAAGAGAAAAGTAATAATATGGAAATCATGGTTTGCCCATGGTATCTCCTGCAATATAGAACATGTGCAATGGGGAGAATAGTGCTCCTAATGGGCTGTCCCAACATATAAGTCACTCTCCAAATAGTGCTCCATGTGAATAAATAAGCATTAGCAATACAAGGTAGCATAATACAATGAGAACAAGCTATCACAAGACAACCAGAGAGTGGGTCACTGCTCCTCTCATGGGACCAACATAGTGAGCCTCTTGCCTGCATCAAAAATATGCATAAAAAGTGCTTTCCCAACCACTTTTTGGCTGCCACACACATCTCAAGAGATAGGAACATGAAAATATAAATTGGTGCCAATGGTGCACACCATGGAGCATGTGGCTCCTCCACAAACCACCATAAGAATGGTCCATTCTTCTGCTGAAAAAGTCTAAAAATACATCCTTGTACATTATGCAAGAAGGAACAACTCTTCTTGACTCATCATGCTACTCAAACAAGGAAGGAAAGTACAATACTAAGTGTGAGATTATACCTTCTCCAATTTTTACTTGATCTCTTGAGCTGAAATGGTCCAGCTGAGAATTTCCCTCTACCTCCAATGAGTAGGGAAGTGGCTGTGAGGTTCTCTCCACCATAATCAAGTGGAATATGCATCTTTCCCTATGATGATAAATGCCATGATGAATTCCCTCCCAAGTGAACTCCTCTAGCAAGGCAAAGTACGCATCCAAGTGCATAGCTAGGAAGTCCTCTTATGATGCATGCAATAATTTCTTATTTAGACTATAAGCTCTAGCCAAGAAGAATATGCCATAGTGTTAGATGACCATATCATAAAATCTGTATCATTCAACTCCCCCTTGGTCATAAAGAATTATGCATGCATCAGGATCTTTGGGAATACTCAACTCAAGCTGAGCCCTCCATCCTGGATCAGTCCTCCACATAGACAGCACTGGTATTCTGCAATATGGTGCTCCATCACACTTCTTCCTACTACCTTGACATCCCCTCATGCAAAATTTATCCTCCAAGTTGCTGCCATGCCATCCTGTAGCTGCTCATGCTCAAATAGAAATAAGGACCTCTAAAAATGAGCCTCCCATGAGAGACTATCACCTCCAAAGAACCTCTCGATCCTAGCCAATGTAAGCATGAGTGGCCTCCATCTACTCCAATGCATGAAAGAGTCCTTCCTCAAAGGAAGTATCCTCTATCTCACCAAATCTATGGAGCAGTCATCCTACATCATGAAGATGCCATCCTCCAACCATGCAGCAAAATCTATCAGCATGGTAAGACTGATGGAGATGGGTGATACTGAAAATGAGAGATCATATCTCCTCTCCTTGAGTTTACCCCAAACCCTCTGCACTGTGTTGGATCCCTCTAGTGTCTCCACCCCTCTGGAATCCATGAGTGGTGAATCAAATGGCATTTTGCCTCTCATCAACTCTAAATCAAGTGGCCTCCTAGGTGGAATGCCCCCATAAAGTGAGACATCATGCTCTGAAATAAACTGCATGTATGAGTGGACTTATTTTTCCCTTTCTCCTCTGTGCAATGCAGTCTCTTTCCCTTGTGTAGAAAGTTTCTGAAATGGATATGAGTGAATGCCCATCATCCCTCCATGCTGATCCTTCTCTTTCCCTTCCATATCACAATCCCCATCAAATGCTACATAGGGCTCCAGAATTGTGCCTTGGTTCCCACATGCAAAAATACTTGGAACTCCCTACAAAGATACAAGGACTCCTCTAGTGGAAGCAATAGCTCCCTTCTCACCTCCATGTGGTGATGGATTTCCTCCCAATGTGACAGTGTTGTTGGTTCCTTCTAGTGCATGCAAAGTGTTTGTGTTTATGTCACAATGAGTTTCACCAAGTTCTTCCATCAAACCCTTGGTGAATGCTTCATGTGTCTTTGCATTTACATGGCAATGTAAAATGGGACTTTCAAACCAACAAACATGAGCCATACCTTTGAGTTGCAGTGTTGCTCCTCCAATGGCCTCATCTCTTTCCTCTATCCTTGCAACTGGACAAAGTACTGCGCTATGGATCTACATGTGTGGCGGAATTCTCACACCCATCATGACAAAACTAGGGTTTGCTCCATCCACAACCCTTTTCTGAAAATCTTCCCACTATTCCCGTTCATCAATATTTTCAATGATGTCCTCAATGGTCTAGAAAAGAAGAAGGGAAACCTCCTCTTCCATCATTCCTCTTTCCTTGTCTCCTTGTAAATCACCTCTCCTTGGAGAGAGGCTCCTCTTTCTGATAGCATTGGATCTTGGGCACAGGCTGAGCCAAGATCATGCTCCGATACCACTATAATATTCCAAATCTGGAATTTTCTGCTCCATAGGGAATATCTTAAGATATTCCAATATTCCAACTCCAGGAGTATTAACAATCAACACTGAACTATCTCAGAGATGGACTGTCAGGGGAATTTACTGGATATTTCACCTTCACAAGGAAGGATGAGATCCAGAGGCTACCTGTCCCACTAGCAGACTCTGCCAATAGAACTTGTCAAAAGCTAATAATTCCCTTCAAGGAATTGCTGCAATGCCTCCCATGGGAACGTTGTATAAGGAAATACTTACAAATAAAATGATATATAGTGCTGGGGTCCTCTTATACATATAATATGGAGTCTAAATGAAGAAATATAGCTGAAACAAATAGACCTAGGTGGGTTATACAGAGCTCCCCAACCTAGGTACCTCATAAATCAACTCAAAGAGTGAGCTACATCAATATGCAAAACATCAATCTGAAACTCTGCAAATCTGAATGTATCATGAGAGGGTAAATAATACAGCCAACATTATATTAAAATATCAGCAAGAATGTACAGAAATATCATGAGGAACAAGGCCCTCAAGCTCTTAGAACCAACCTCCAATGAATAAGCAGTGTAATACATGAGATGTTGCTGCTGCACAAAATGCCGGAGAGCAGTTACTGCGCAGTCTCAATGAGAGATGCAGTTGCTGAATACATCCAAAATGATAATGTAGCTCAAATATACAAGAAAATGGCCCAAGAAAGGAAAATGGGCTCAATATGGGATTTCTAGCCAATCTTAAGGAGATTTCTAGAAATGTCGGATAAAATACAATAGTGACAAACAAATTGTCACTGCAACTGAAACAAAATGAATATGATGCTATGGCTGATCTGCAATGGTGATTCCCTTCTCTGATAATTCACTCAAGGGAAAAGGGGCTGATCCCCTTTTACTCAAAAGCACTCCTCCTGATGAGCACAAGAATCTCCCTCAACACTGCCCTCATGGAATAACACAGTTTCTCCATGTGACTGCGCAGTGGGAGATGGTGAAGGAGTGGCCTGATGCCACAGATCTGAAATATGGTCCAAGAGCCCTCTCTACAGCTTCTCCAATGAAGAGATCAATCCTCCACAAAAAAATCAAGTAAGGAAAGACTCTATGAGTTCCTTTGCTGCTACCCCAACAACACAGCACCATCCCGCTACAGAAATAACGCTGCAACTAAAGGAGTGAGCTTGGTCAAATGCTGGAATGAGGAAATTCAGCTCAAATCCTCTCCTCCCATGAGGAATAGGTGGGGGATCCCCTCCCGGGAACACCCCCAGTGCTCAAGAGCACTGCAATCCTGCTAAAGAGCTCGGATGTGCAAATCCTTGGCCCCACTATGAGATTTCTGAATCAAAGCATGAAAAAATGAGTTGCTATCTTATTTCTTATAAAGAAAATGAACTCTCTCTCACCATAGGTCCCACAATTCGGGTTTCCATTCACTTTTGAATACTTTCCCTCCAAAAAATGTGTTGTCTTCTAAAGCAAGCCGCCCCTCTAAGGCAGCACTGTTGACTTGGTCAAAGTTGGCCAACTCGAGGTGATCCTCATCATGTTCACACCATTAGGTGTTTATTTCAGCTGCTTATTTATCCTCCTTCCTCAAGGGGTTAAGGGGTCTCCTTTGATTTCTTCTTATCAAACTTCTTGATCAACCTTTGAGTAAAATCTGCATATGCGGTCACTTTTGCATGACTCAAATGGCTGAACCACCAAATTTTTGCTTCACCCTCAAGGTGCAGCGCTGCAATCTCAACAAATTCTCTTTCTACCAATAGATGTAGTAGGAAGAATGCCTCCAACTTTATTTCCCAAGCTGTAGCTGTACAAGTGGATGACCCATAAAATGTAGATAATAAAAATCTATTGCTACAAGGTATTCTTTCTTCTTTGAGCTGAATGAACTGTGGGAGAGTTAGATTCTCCTTGAAAGCTCTAGGTTGAGACTTATATTATGCAAGATACTCACTTAGAATCTCATGATCTAAGTGTTCTCCATATCCATGCCTCTTAACCTCAAAATAAAAGGGCATAACATGTTTCTTTGGAGCTATATGCAATACCGGATCTCCTTTTTGCTGATAGGAAGTACATGGACCTTCCTCATCTTGAAACCCTAGTGTGGTTTCACTGCTTTTCTCCACTTTTGTTTGCTTGAGCTCCTTGGTGAGGTCCCTCTTAGATTTGAAAAGATATGAGATAAAACTAATTATCTCCATCATTTTGATCTCCTTCTCCTTCTTCTTATTCTCTTGATAGCATAATGACTAAGATCCATAGGTTGATCCAAGATTATGCTCTGAAACCACTGTAATATTCCCAAATGGGGAAGCAGCAATATATGAACATAAAAATAATAGTGAATAAATCAACAGACCATGATATGAGACTAATGCACAACCATCTTATTAAACATATCAGCAAATAATAGACACAAGATCTTGATGATCGAGTCACTCAAGCAATACAATACAAGCCTCCTATAAGCAAATATGTCAATGCATGTAAAAATACTACCATACAAGTGCCATGAGCCATGATAGCATAGTTTTAGGGCATAAATACTATAGAAATTATAGATCAATATAGATCTGTTGTTATATAGCTCAAACAATGAAGGGAACAGAGATCTAGGCTCCTAGGCACACTTCCAAGATAATCCGGGAAGGGTTTCCTCAAATATAAAAAAATGCAGAAATACAAATATGGCCCTAGGGTTGAATAATCTCTGTAACTGGATAGATATTAGAGGTTTTTTATATGATCTGAAAATGTATGTAAACTCCTCCTATAGATTCTCCAAATAAGAGGCTTATCCCCTCACTGGAAATCTATCTCCCCCAACTAGGGCTCCAAACCCTTTAATGCAACTGCACCCAGAAATAATATAGTTCCTTCAGAAAAATGCACTGTAACTGCTAGTAGCACCTTAGCCTAATGCTAGATGATGAAATAAAGCTCAGGGGTTCCCCTTGATGGTCTCCCAATGGAAGGAAACTTTCCTCCAACTGAAATCAAGCAAATAAGTGACCCAAATCAACTCTCCACTGCTGCACCCTGCAACACAACATAATACTCTGCAGAAACTGCATTGTACAACAAAGATGTAGCTTGGCCTGATGCCAGATAGTGGACAAGGTAGTGAAATGCTCTCCCAAGAGGCCACTCAAGGAAAAAGGTGGGATTCCCGACCAGGAACACCCTGTGCTAAGCAACACAAGTAATCTTAGCTAAACAACTGAAGAGAGAAATAAGTCTAAACATACATATCAAAATAAAAATCAAAACATAATCCCATATGGCTGCCATCCTCTTCCTTATATAAGTTGTGAGCCTTCTCACCCTTGGCCCCACTCAATTAGGTTACTACCTCCATGCAATCAATCTCCCTCCAAAACTGCGTTGTCCCACCATTAATGCCACTCCTCCATAACAACAATGTTTGATTTGGTCAAAGTTGACCCAGTATTCATTCTCCAACCCCTTTTCACACCTAAGGGTCTTCTATACAGCTTTTATATGACCTCCATTCACACTAGGAGTGTCTTTTATTCCTACTATGGAGATTTATGGGTCTCCATACCCTCTTATTCCTCTATCTAAGAGAAAAATCAAAATTTGATATTCCAATTAGCTGTGTGCTAATTTAGGAATATTACATTTAATGTCTATGAATTATGCTTCAAATTGATAATCTAATAGCCCTTTACAACATAAATTAGGGATATGCACATTTTGACATATTTCATAGTTCATAGTTAAGAGGAAGAATTTAAGAAAATAATGGTGGGATTTTTTGGCCACCTATAAAATTTGTTCTATCAAAAGGTGGCCAAAACATTTTTTCAGCCTCCAAGAGACAGTTTTAGTGCTAAAATGTTATCTCTTGAAGCCTCTGGAAGCTCTCATGCCCATGTCTAAAGATCTTCACCACTGTTTCCCTTCAAGACTCAAAAATCCTGCTATTTTCCTAGCCAAAATACTTCTGCAAAGCCATCATTTTCCCCTTCTCCCACTCAAAACTAACCTTCATTCGTTTCCCTTCTTCTCCATAAAAATCTATTTTTTCATGAGTTCTCTTCTTCCATTCATGAAAATCCATTTTCTAAGGTTCAAAGACTCCTTCTTTGCCTTATCAAAACTCCTAAAACCCTTCAAAGCCATTGAAAAGCAATGAAAAAACCCATTTCTTGTTAAGGGTTTAAGCCCCTTTTGGCCAAGTCTCAACCACTTCCCCACCAGGTGCCCATGTTGCAAAGACCAAGCGCTAACCCCTCCGGGCGCACATCGCATCGCACAAATTCAAAGTGCGCAAGTCTTTGTTCCTTTTAAAACTTGCGATGCGATAAACTCTTCTTATACAAACCTTCTTGATCACATCACAAAAACCCAGTGTGCAAAGTTGTTTCACATATTTAAAAAAAAATAAAAATAAAAATAAAAATAAAAAAACTTGCGATGCGATCATGCTTGTATTATAAATCCCCGATCGCATCGCATTTTATACATATATGTGGGCCCTCCTTTGGCACTTGAAACCTTATAATATTTCCATTCTTGATCCGCGTTTTCCTTTGTAAAATCCAAAAACCCACTTTTCCAAGGTTTGGTCTAAAAACCCAAGTCATATGTTAAATACAATGGGTAGATTGAAAACAGCCGATCGCGCGATCGCAATCTCAGAAAATACAATGGGTAGATTGAAAAGCCCATGTCCAAACTTCCGATATGTGATTGGCCCTTGTCATACAAAGCTCCGGTCATATGTTTCTCCATCCGCCCAATGGCCCCGCAATCGGGCGCCAAGCCACTTTTGCTCCGCCCAAAGCAGAAATCATTGTTTTATATTTAAACTTTGGGTTTTTATGGTTTTCTAAAAAGTTTTCTTCCGGTCCGAAGTGTGAGCAGTCTCCACCGTTGAATTCAATCTATAGATCCGACGGTGTGAAATCTATCAAACCTGGTGGACCTCGTCAGTCAGGCGCCGTTGCCCAAAACCACGTGGTTTTTATCGCACCGCTCTTTGGCGGACGACGGTTTTTTCCTGATCACTAGCGATTCCATACATCGCGTGACATGCATCCTGGACACTATTCCGGAAACCACCGTCCATCGCACATTATCGTTCAGACTAGGATGCCCAGCGATATTGCTGTGTGCCGTTCGATCTGGGCCCACTCATCCAACGGTGATCGCTTGCCGAAGCTGTCCGATGGTTAACGAAGATGCACACACAATAACCGGGCTATCGTACATGCAGCAACGACATCTCCGCCGTCTATCTGATCTACAGATCAATGGCCCACAATTCATCGTCCGACCTCTCCATTTGAATTTCACACCTCCACTCACGACCGTTGATCTCTGCACGATCGACGGCTCAGATTCATCCTACTCCTTTGCCTCCTCGTTCAATCTTGACTGTCGATCTCTGCACGATCGATGGCTTGGATTTAGTTTTTCTTTCGCTCGTTCCATGATCTCTCTCGATCAATCCTCAACATTGGATGATGCCATCCAACAGCCCCGCTGTCTTCACATGCCTTCCGATGTCGTTAACCTATAAAAGCAGGATTTTATAATAGTTTTTGTATTTTGCAGGGTTTTAAATCATTTTCTCGCGATTTTCAAAGAAGATTCAGAGGCGGAGGGTGACGACCCTCTCGTTTTCGATCTGTTAAAGGAAATCATCCACAAGGTGGAAATACCCATTTCCTCACTGTTTCCTCAGGCATGGGTACCTTATAAACCCTGCGCAGCCCTGCACATCAGCAAGAAAGCCATGAATTGGCACAGTCAAAGAGTATTAGTGCCGAAGACCAAAATGTATCAGAAAAGAGGATTAGAGACAGTTTCACGGGGATTACAGCTAAGAATGTTTATCAAAAGCCTAATCCCTGATTTGAAACACAAGTTAAAGAAGATCTAAAGGTTATTGTCAATAGGAACGCCTCCACTGCCACAAAATGAGGAAAATTGATCCCTTTATTTATCACGACGCCACCTGTGCCTCAGGATATTCAATCAGAAGCTGAATTTATTGATCAGGCACCTACAGCCTCACATAAAATTAAAGACTTCTGAACAAATAAATACTAATCAAGGGTCTTATCTCCAAATTGAAGGCAAAACTATTTTAAAGGTTAAAGAACAGTCCAGAAGCAGATCTTTTCAATCATTAGGCCTCGAAAGAAACAAACAGAGTTATGAATCAGAGTTATAAACGATTACATTCACACCTTATGCCTTGCCTGGTTCCCAAAGGCCAGAAATTTCATTGATTACATAATTAATAATACTTGACCCCTAGGAAATCCTCCCACCTCTTCATTCTTCTATAAATACTTCTGCAGAATATGAGAAAATGTTGGTCTCTAGACATCTGAATGTATGTAATAGTTATTCTGAAGCTACTGATGCCCTGTTTGCAATTCAAAGATATATAGGCTGATATGGGAAGTTTGAAGTTGTAGAGACCCACCGGGCTTGCTGATTGTAACTGGTTTGAACATCAAATACAAGCTTCTGATTTATGTGATCCTGATTTGTGTCAATGGTGATGTGTTCCTCACTGTCAATTGTTATTTTTCTTAATGTTTTCATTCTATTAATTTTCTCTGATAAAGAGCAACAAACATAGAGCTAGGATTTACTCTCAACAGTACCCTACTCTTACTGAAAGCTTTATTGTCTATGTTTTCTTCATTTGAAAGTTCTCTTTGAAGATTACATTAATGCAGGTTGGTTTAAAGGCACTTGCCTGATCTAAATTTCTCTTTGTCATTGTTATCTGTTGTTTTCTTATTGAATATGCTGAAAGCAAGGTAGTTTAAAGGCACTTACCTGATCTTAAGCTTTTCAACTGTTTTTTCTAATGTTTCCTAGTTAAAGTATTTCAATGCAGGCTGGTTTAAAGGCACTAACATGATCTCATAATACTTCTATGTTTTTCTTATTGAATATGCTGAAAGCAAGATAGTTTAAAGGCACTTACTTGATCTTAAGCTTTTTAACTGCTTTTTCAATGTTTTCTAACTGAAAGTACTTCAAAGCAGGCTAGTTTAAAGGTATTAACCCGATCTCAGAATAATATCATGTTTTTCTTTCAGTACATGCTGAAGAAATATATTTTAAAAGAACCTACTTGATCTCAGGCTGTTTCACTATATCTCCATTTGTTTGTTCTTCATTTCCTATCTGTTTCATTCCATAAAATCACCTTAAGAGATCCTTTGACATAAGTGACTTGCCCCATGGATCCTGCTTGAACCTTGCTATCCAATTAAAATCCTCCTATGACTCCATAGCCCAATGGGTTAAAACTGTCTTTGCCTTTTCTATCAGCGAAATAATTCCTTCACCTGCAGACACCTCCACCCTTCATTTTGAAACTGCCTTCACCTTCATCATTTCCTTGCCCAACCAAAACAAACAAAACCAAAACCCAAGCTCTTCATAACTAGCCTAATATCACTATTTCAGATTTTAAAGATCACATCTTTAAACCCATTCATAGAGAGATCCCTCTCTAGATTTAGGAGGGCTAGATCCTAGAATCCCAAAGTTGGTTGAAATAATGTTGCTTCTGCAGTTTTAGTCTTACCAATCTGTTAAAATTACATATTCCTAAAATTTCTGGCGACTCCACTAGGGAACTACTTCCCTTAAGAACTTCATAAAACTTGTGAGTAAAAAGTAGCCTTTTCAAGCACTACCAAACAATGGTAATCATGATAAAAATTATTTGAATCAGTGAAAAACTAGGCACACACTTTATCCAACCTTGAAAAATCAGTTGGCTTAGCCATAAGAGTAAATTGTCTTTGTCTCATAACCGTAGCTAAGTTTTGAAACAGAGTTAGGATATTCTTAAAAACCACACAACTGAAAAAATAACTCAAAAAACCTGACAATTTTCAGATTTGTATTCAATAAACATGGTGGTGGACCATAAGAACTTTTACCTCTAAAAAGAGCTAAAAACTTCCACTTGGCGACTCCACAATCCTGAACAGAACTTAGGACTCCACTGGGAAGAACCCTTATCATTGTAACACCTTTCAAACTCAGTCACAAGACTGCAGGACTGAAATTTTTCCAAAACAGACTAGTTAACCTCTTAAAGATTGTCATACCTGGTTGAACTTGTCTTGTTTATTTTGGGTCTCAAAAACACAACATAGTGGCTTCTAGAAAGATTCACACTAGAGTCTATCCTGACCCTGATCCACCTGAGATAGTTGACAACCCAGAAAGTATCCTTAGGAAGTCCCCTAAGATAAATTTTTCAACCGTTTTCAAAGCCAATTCTGTCCTTGAAAATCTTTCAGCTCTACAACAATCTCAGGTTGACTTAGTAAATCCATTTAGAACTATGTCTCTTGGTGATTTAGATCAGTTAGATTTTGATTCTTCACTATCATCCCCACAAACAAGTGAACCTCTTGGTAGTAGAGAAACAACGCCTCCTGATTTGCATTTTCTTCACAACTTAGGTGCCCCTCATCCAAGATCAACTCAGCAGTCTATTCCCGGTCCATCCACTTCTACTCACCCTACATCCACTATTCAAACCACCCATTGAATTCAATCTACAGATCCGATGGTGCAGAATCTATCAAACCCAGTGGACCCCGTCAGCCAGGCGCCGTTGCCCAAAATCGTGTGGTTTTTATTGCACCGCTCTTTGGCGGACGACGGTTTTTTCCTGATCGCCAACAATTCCATACATCGTGTAACACGCGTCCTGGACACTGTTCCGAAAACCACCATCCATCACGCATTATCATTCGGACCAGGACGCCCAGTGATATTGCTATGCGCCATCCGATCTGGGCCCACTCATCCAACGGTGATCGCTTGCCGAAGCCGTCCAATGGTTAACGAAGATGCACACACAATAACCAGGCTATCGTACATGCGGCAACGACATCTCCGCCGTCGATCCGATCTGCAGATCAAAGACCCACAATTCATCGCCCGACCTCTCCGTTTGACTTTCACACCTCCACTCACGACCGTCGATCTCTGCGCGATCGACGGCTCAGATTCATCCTACTCCTCTGCCTCCTCGTTCAATCTTGACCGTTGATCTCTGCATGATTGACAGCTCGGATTTAATTTTTCTTTCGCCTGTTCTACGATCTCTCCCGATCAATCCTGACCATTGGATGATGCCATCCAATGGCCCCACTGTCTTCACACGCCTTCCAATGCAGTTAACCTATAAAAGCAGGATTTTATAATAGTTTTTATATCTTGCAGGGTTTTAAATCATTTTCTCGCGATTTTCAAAGAAGATTCAGAGGCAGAGGGTGACAACCCTCCCATTTTCGATTCGTCAAAGGAAATCATCCACAGGGTGGAAATACCCATTTCCTAAGTGTTTCCTCAGGCATGGGTGCCTTATAAACCCTGTGCAGCCTTGCACATCAGCAAGAAAGCCATGAATTGGCACAGTCAAAGAGTATTAGTGCCGAAGACCAAAATGTATTAGAAAAGAGGATTAGAGACAGTTTCACGGGGATTACGGCTAAGAATGTTTATCAAAATCCTAATCCTTGATTTGAAACACAAGTTAAAGAAGATCTAAAGGGTCTTGTCAATAGGAACGCCTCCACCGCCACAAAATGAGGCAAATTTATCCCTTAGTTATCACGACGCCACCTGTGCCTCAGAATATTCAATCAAAAGCTGAATTTATTGATCAAGCACCTACAACCTCACATAAAATCAAAGGCTACAGAACAAATAAATACAAATCAAGGGTCTTATCTCCAAATTGACGGCAAAACTATTTTAAAGGTTAAAGAACAGTCCAGAAGCAGATCTTTTCAATCAATTAGGCCTTGAAAGACACAAGCAGAGTTATAAACGATTACATTCCCACCTTATGCCTTGCCTGGTTCCCAAAGGCCAGGAATTGCATCGATTACATAATTAATAATACTTGACCCCTGGGAAATCCTCCCACCTCTTCATTCTTCTATAAATACTTCTGTAGAAGATGAGCAAATGTTGGTCGCTGGACATCTGAATGTATGTAATAGTTTCTGAAGCTACTGATGCCCTGTTTGCAACTTGAAGATACATAAGCTGATATGAGAAGTTTGAAGTTGTAAAGACCCACCGGGCTTGCTGATTGTAACTGGTTCGAACATAAAATACAAGCTACTGATTTATGGGATCCTGATTTGTGTCAATGGTGATGTGTTCCTCACTATCAATTGTTATTTTGCTTAATGTTTTCATTCTGTTCATTTTCTCTGATAAAGAGCAGCAAACATAGAGCTAGGATTTATTCTCAACAGTACCCTACTCTTACTGAAAGCTTTATTGTCTATGTTTTCTTCATTTGAACATTCTCTTTGAAGAGTACGTTAATGCAGGTTGGTTTAAAGGCACTTTCCTGATCTAAATTTCTCTTTGTCACTGTTATCTGTGGTTTTCTTATTGAATATGCTGAAAGTAGGGCAATTTAAAGGCACTTACCTGATCTTAAGCTTTTCAATTATTTTTAATGTTTTTCTAACTGAAAGTACTTCAAAGCAGGCTAGTTTAAAGGTATTAACCTGATCTCAGAATACTTTATGCTTTTCCTTATTGAACATGCTAAAATCAGGGTAGTTTAAAGGCACTTACCTAATCTTAAGATTTTTCAAACCGTCTTTTAATGTTTTCTAACTGAAAGTACTTCAAAGCAGGCTAGTTTAAAGGTATTAACCTGATCTCAGAATAATCTCATGTTTTTCTTTAAGTACATGCTGAAGCAATATAATTTAAAAGAACTTACTTGATCTCAGGCTGTTTCACTATATCTCTATTTGTTTGTTCTTCATTTCCTATCTGTTTCATTCCATAAAATCACCTTAAGAGATCCTTTGACATAAGTGACTTGCCCCATGGATCCTGCTTGAACCTTGCTGTCCAATTAAAATCCTCCTACGACTCCATAGCCCAATGGGTAAAATCGTCTTTGCCTTTTCTATCGAAATAATTCCTTCACCTCGCGTACACCTCCACCCTTCATCCATAAACCGCTCACCTTCATCATTTCCTTGCCCAACCAAAACAAACAAAACCAAAAACCCAAGCTCTTCATAACTAGCCTAATGTCACTATTTCAGATTTTAAAGATCACATATCAAACCCATTTATGTGGAGATCCTCCTCCCGGATCTGTGGAGGGGCTAGATCCTAGAATCCCAAAGTTGGTTGAAATAATGTTGCTTCTGCAGTTTTAGTCTTACCAATCTGCTAAAATTACAGATTCCTAACATTTCTGGCGACTCCACTGGGGAACTACTTCCCTTAAAAACTTCATAGAACTTGTGAGTAAAAAGAAGCCTTTTCAAGCACTGCCAAAGAATGGTAATCATGATAAAACGTATTTGAATCATTGACAAACTAGGCAAACCCTAGGATTCTCCTAAGACTTTATCCAACCCTGAAAAATCAGCTGGCTTATCCATAAGAGTAAACTGTCTTCGTCTCATAACCGTAGCTAAGTTTTGAAATAGATTTATGATATTCTTAAAAACCACACAACTGAAAAAATAACTCAGAAAACCTGAAAATTTTCAGATTGGTATTCAATAAACATGGTGGTGGACCATAAGACCTTTTACCTCTGAAAAGAGCTAAAAAATTCCACTTGGCGACTCCACTGGGAAGAACCCTTATCATTGTAACACCTTTCAAACTCAGTCACAAGACTGTAGGACTGAAATTTTTCCAAAACAGACTAGTTAACCTCTTAAAGATTGTCATACCTGGTTGAACTTGTCTTGTTTATTTTGGGTCTAAAAAACACAGCATAGTGGCTTCTATAAATATTCACACTAGAGCCTATCCTAACCCTGATCCACCTGAGATAGTTGACAACCCAGAAAGTATCCTTAGGAAGTCCCCTAAGATAAATTTGTCAACCGTTTTCAAAGCCAATTCTGTCCTTGAAAATATTTTAGCTCTACAACAATCTCAAGTTGACTTAGTAAATCCATTTAGAACTAGGTCTCTTGGTGATTTAGATTAGTTAGATTCTGAGTCTTCACTATCATCCCCACAAACAGGTGAACCTCTTGGTAGTAGAGAAACAACGCCTCCTGATTTTCATTTTCTTCACAACTTAGGTGCCCCTCATCCAAGATCAACTCAACAGTCTATTCCCGGTCCATCCACTTCTGCTCACCCTACATCCACTGTTCAAACCACCCCACTTTAGCCCACTGTCCCTCTTGTAAATCCACCTCCACCTCCTGCCATAGCCGCATGGTATGCTCCCCTAGTCCTTCCTATACCACTAGTCAATCTTCCACTGGACTATCAATCCAAAATTCCATTATATGATGATAACAATGCTACAACTGCATCAAAACATGTGGATAAGATGAATGACTACTTTGATAGAAATTAAATTGATGATGATTCGTTCAAATTTAGGTTATTTTCTCAGAGCTTATGGGGAGAAGTGAGGAAATGGTTCAAAGGTTTAACCCCCCATAGTATCTGTGATCTACAAGCCTTCCATCAAACATTCTTAAACAAATGGGAGGTAAATAAAAACCCTCTCCAAGTCCTTTCTGACTATAAAAATCTCCATAGAGACACTGGGGAAAGTGTGCAAGCTTATTGCCCTAGATTCAATAGTGTGTATAATGCACTTTCCCCAGAACTAAAACCTCCACAAGGCTCAGCTTTAAACAAGTTTCCTGAAGAGTTTGACCCTGAGATGGCCTATCAGCTGAGAGAGAGAGATTTTGAAACTCTTGAAGATATGCAAAAGGGTGCCCTTTCTGTGGAAGTCAACCTAATGGAGAAGAGAGCAAGAATGAAAATTGAAAAGAGAGTATCCTTCAGAGAGGACAATTTCCCTTCTACTTCCAACTCAAAGATGTAAAGAATGATGGAGGAGATGATGAAGAAAATGAGCATCCTTGAGAGAGCACAAGCAAGTCAAAACCAAACTACTCCTCAAAACAAGAACCAGAACCAGAATCAGAATTTTAGAAGGAACCAACCTCCAAACAAACCTAGGGAAGATGATCAACAGATCAATCCTCCCTTTCATCAAAAATATATAAGTGAGGTTGAGGAAACAGAGTAGATAACAGAGGAAGATGATATCAACATGTTGGGAGTAGATAATGATTATTTTGAGATTCATTTTGATAAGGAACAAGGTTTTCATACCCCTTATGATGACAACAAATATGATAATGCAAGTTATTTTCAGGACATGGAAAATGTTATCATAAAGCCTCAAAAATAATATGACCCTAGAAGAAAAACCAGTCAACAAACTCCCAACACCAAAACCTCTGACAAATCTTCACAAAACAGCACTGCAACCAAGCCTAAAATTGTCAAACAAAAGGATAAAATAGTAGTTGTGAATTCTGATAGAGATAAAGAGAAAGGCACTCAAAATAATGAAAAACAGAGTGCGGACATTATTAGTACTACCACTTCAGCTAGTACTCCTGTTAAGACCATTTTGTCAAAAACGAGTAGAACAAATCAGCAAGCTGATGTTGCTGATAGACTGGCACCTAGTAAGGCTGAGACAAATTCATCAAGGAACCAGATTCTTTTCAGCCTAGATCAGGAAATTTCAAAGATCATAATCTCTGCTCCCCTGACTGAGTTAGCTTCCCAGAATGTATATAGGACCCAAATTTTGAAGGCTTTAAATATTGAGGATAATAATGACTCAGTCAATCTTAATGATGACCAGCCAGAGCTCATTTTTGGTCCTAAGATTGAAGGTATATATCAAGAGGGACCTGTACCTCCCTTTTATGTGAGTTTTAATGTTCATGACAAGATCCTGCATAATGCTTTGCATGACTCTGGAGCCTCGCACAACCTTATGCCAAAGGTGATAATGGAAAGGATAGGATTAGAAATAACCAGACCTTACAAGGATTTATATTCTTTTGATTCAAACAGAGTAAAGTGCCTTGGCCTGATCAAAGACCTTTGTGTGAGTTTAACCCATATCCCAGCCAAGTGCATGGTGATGGATGTTGTGGTGGCTAATGTGCCTCCTAAGTATGGCATATTATTGTCAAGATCATGGGGTGCCAAGCTGCAAGGTACCATATAGATGGATGGGACATATTCCACTATTCCTGTTTTTAGCCAGCTCAAAAGACTGTACAGAGAGTCACACATGAAATTCATGGTCAATAGCCCAGAAAAGCCTGAAAATTCTCCCATTTATTCTATCCATACTGACCTGGATTCGTTTATTTTTTGCAATAATGAATCCACAAAACAGTCAGAGCCAGAACACAGTGACTCAGATAAATAGTTAGACACCCCAAATCTAGAAATAAATGCAGTTCTAGATATGGAAGAAAACGAGAGATAAATTTTGGAACAGCGCGTTGAAACAACGGACCAGAGTGAACAAAGCCAAGATGGAAAACAACATACCGCCCCTCACGCTCAACTCCATGAAAAACCTGAGAAGGTGAAACAGATACAACTAAGTGCCGAGATTTCACAACAACCCTTGAGCACGTTGGTTGAAGGGGAAAATAACCAAGACGAAACCGAAAATAGTCCTCTGTGGAGTATGTATTTTGATGGGTCATGCACTAAAAACAATGTTGGTGCAGGTGTCTGGATTACCAACACTAAAAACAACCACACAGAAAACATTTCCTGCAAATTAAACTTTCAACGTTCCAATAACATAGCAGAATATGAATCCCTTCTCTTAGGCTTACATCTATTAAAAAAGTTAGGAGCCACAAGAATTAATGTGTATGGGGATTCATAACTAGTCATTAAACAAGTCAATGGGGAATATAACGCAAATCATCCCAGGCTTAGAGCTTATCGAAATGATGTCATGGAACTTTTAAAAACTTTTGAGGAGTCCAAATTGATTTTTGTTCCAAGAAAAAGAAATATTTCCGCACACAATTTAGCTTTTGTGGCTAGAACATGCTTAACGCCATTTGAAACCAAAGACTATACAACTCAAATTAAGTTTAGACCAGCAATGCCAAATAATGAAAAATATTGGCAGGTCTTTGAAGGTGACAATCAGATAGAGGATTTTCTACTGGGCAGGAACGAATTTGAGTCATCTAATTCGGATTCTAAATCCGATGAAAATCGCCTAAACAAAAAGTCCCCTGAAAAAGAAAAACCATCTTGTCCCATAGAAATCAACATGTTAAATAAGAAACTTGACATTCATACTGAAGAATACAAGGACACAGAAAACGAAGACATTGAGGTATTGTCGTCAAAAGACAAGAACATACCTAGGGGGCTAGCACCGTTAGAAGACCTCTTTGATTTTAACGATGTAGCAAAGAAGCCCACCGTAGAATCCACAGAGTCTGAGGTCGAGGAATGCAACATAGGCACTTAGGATGAGCCAAAAATGATTAAATTGGCTAAGTCCTTGCCACCAGACATGAAAAGGAAATACGTTGACCTGTTTAAAGAGTTTGTCGATGTGTTTTCCTGGAGCTATGAAGACTTGAAAGCCTACAATAGAGAAATCATCCAGCACAAGATCAATTTGAAAGAAAACCAAAAACCCTTTAAGCAAAAACTGCGTAGAATTAATCCAATACAACTGCCTCTAGTAAAAAAGGAAATCAAGAAAATGTATGAGGCAGGAATCATTGTGCCTGTGAGGTTTTCAGATTGGGTTTCTAACCTTGTAACCATGAGGAAAAAGACAGGAGAAATTAGATTGTGCATTGATTTCAGAAACCTTAACAAAGCCTCCCTAAAGGAAAATTACCCTTTACCCAAAATGGAACACATTCTACAAAGGGTAGTTGGTTCAAAGAGGATTTCTCTGTTAGATGGTTTTTTAGGGTATAACCAGGTTTTAGTACTCCCAGAAGACCAACTCAAGATAGCTTTCACCACTCCTTGGGGAACTTTCATGTATGTGAAAATGCCTTTTGGATTAATGAATGCTGGGGCCACTTTCCAAAGGGCCATGGACATTGCATTTTCAGAGGAGATAGGGCAATTCATTGTAATTTACCTCGATGACATAACAGTTTATTCCAAATCCGATGAAGAGCATCTAAAACATTTAAGAAAGGTCCTTGAAAAGTGTAGAAGGTTTGGGTTATCTTTAAATCCCAAAAGGACAGTGTTTGTCCTTCAGGAAGCTAAACTCCTCGGCCATATCATATCAGAAGAAGGGATTAAGATAGATCCAAATAGAGTTGAGGGAATACTACAGATTAGCCAACCAAGGAACATAAAATAATTGCAGTCCTTTATTGGAAAGATTAACTTCTTGAGGAGGTTTATTCCCAATTTAGCAGAGCTCCTTAGAAACATGACTAATATGCTCAAGAAAGAAGTAGGAGTGAAGTGGATTGTAGAAACCAAAAAATCCTTCGAATTGGTAAAAAATGCACTCACCCGGGCACCAGTCCTAATCAGCCCATAATTTTCAAAAGAGTTCCTTATTTTCTCCTTTGCCTCAGAGCATACTATGGCTGCAGTCTTGTTGCAGAAAAACCAAGAGGGACAGGAACAACCCATTTCTTTTTTCAGCAAGGCTTTAAGGGATGCACCCTTGAAATATAACATAATGGAAAAATAGGCCTATGCTTTGGTAAAGGCATTAAATGACTTCAGGGTGTATATTCTACATTCCCACATCATTGCCTATGTACCTAATATAGTGGTAAAAGATATCTTGTCACAAGACCTAGATGGAAAGAGAGGTAAATGGATTGCTGCTATATTAGAGTATGATTTGGAAATTAGACCAACCAAACTTATTAAAGGTCAGGGCTTAGCTCAACTAATGGTTGAATCTAATCTACAAGCCCTTGAAATTAACATGGTAGATGCCTTGGATGAACAGGAAGAATTACCTGCTCCCACTGTCGAAAAGAAGTTTCAAAACTCACCTTGGTACACTGATATCTTGTATGTGCTTGCAAATCTTAACGCTCCTCCTGATTTATCAAAAACAAAGGCAAGGTTTTTAAAGTTGAAAGCTAGGAACTATTGCATTTCAAATGAATGTTTATACTGGAAAAATGTTGATGGTTTATTGCTTAAATGTTTGCCTGAAGTTGATGCAGAGAGGATCAAACATGAATTCCATGAAGGAGAGTGTGGAGGCCATATTTACTGGAAAACCACAGCCAATAAAATCCTTCGAGCTGGCTATTACTGGCCCAACCTCTTCCAGGATGTCCATGAAATGATAGTTTCCTGTCACAAATGCCAAATTTTTGAAGGCAAAAGAAAACTTCTTCCTTTACCATTACAACCTATCACTGTTGAAGCTCCTTTTCAACAGTGGGGCCTAGATTTCATAGGGGAAATACATCCTGCTTCGTCTACCCAACACAAATGGATTCTCACAGCCACCGACTACTTCACAAAATGGATTGAAGCCATCCCTTCTAGGAATGCCACAGATTCTGTCATTATAAAATTCCTTGAAGACCATATATTGTCTAGATTTGGATTCCCTAGGAAGATTATTACTGATAATGCTGTTGCTTTTTGTTCCAAAAAGGTGATTGATTTTTGTCACAGGTATCAGATTACACTTGATCATTCTACTGCTTACTACCCTCAAGGTAATGGGCTAGCGGAATCATCAAATAAAATTTTGGTTACCATCATCAAGAAGCTGCTTGAAGAGAACAAAAAATCATGGCATAACAAGTTGGTGCATGCTCTATGGGCAGACAGATTGACCACAAAAAAGTCCATTGGAATGTCCCCTTACCAGCTTGTTTATGGAGCAGATGCGGTGTTTCCTACTAGCCTAGGTGTACCAGTAATAAAATTAATCCAAGAAATACAATCAGAAGAGGACAGCATGATTAGGAGGATCCGTTAGACAATACATGTCCAGCAGAAAAGGGAAGAGGTTTACAATAGGGCTCAGAAGGTGCAAGAAAACATAAAGAAGTTGTTTGACAAAAGAATAAAGGCTTGTGTTTTCAACATTGGAGATAAGGTACTCAAATGGGACTCCAAAAGAGAGGATAAGGGTAAACATGGAAAATTTGATAGTTTGTGGCAAGGTCCTTACATCATTCAGTCCACCATTGGTCCAAATGCCTTTTTTCTACAAGAGTTAGATGGCACATATCTGTTTGGGGGTCCTGTCAATGGCAGGGTCCTTAAGCATTACTACTGCTGAGTTCCATTTTAAAGCTTTCATTTCCATTGTAAATACCATTTGATTTGTTCAGTCTCATGAAAGAAAAAGTACAAAAACAATAAAAATAAAAGAAAAGAGGGCAGATTGTGAAAACAAGAAAGGTATAGCCCCATACCAAAAAAGAGAAACAGATCTGAAAGTGTGCAAGCTTAAATGCCACTCTTGAAAACCACACTTCTAGTTAGTCAAACAACCTAATCTTGACTAATTAGCTTTAAATTTTCTGCTGATAGGATAGTGGATTCGATTTGCCAAACTTTTTAATCTTAGCTTATCAGTAGATAGATTAGGATAGAGATTAAAGGTTCAAACAAAATCAAAATCTGAACCTAAGGTTTCAAAAAGAATGACTCAAATCTATTTTATTTTTCTGATTCAAGAGATGTAAAATCTGGTTCTAATGAAATCAAAATCTGAACCAGAGAAAAAGGAAGAAAACAACTCAAACAAGAGTCAAATCAGAGCTGTAGAAAAGAGGAAGGAAATGTTTTCAAATCTAAGATATTAAGCCTTCCATTTTTTGATTTATTTTTTCTGCAAAATAAATGTCTATGTGCAGCTTGTCTTTATGCCATATATCACAGCAAGTCAAACAGCTTAATATTGACTTGAATGTTTTTAAATTTATGTTTTAGAATTTAGAGAATGAAAATCTGTTGGACAATTTAATCCCTACAGGTGGTAGATTAGGTAGAGAATCATATGGACTCAACTGTTTAATCTGAGTCCATGGAGAAATAAGGAATAAAATTAGATTAGTTTTCCTGCTTTCAAAAGAATAAAATGTTGTGTAAATATTTTGCCAATCCAACTGCACTCTAATGAAGAAAAAATGTTAGATCAGTAGGATTGGGTAGGTAGAAACTTTGTGTCGATGAAGATCCATTTTTTTTTCAATGTTGCTGATATGTTTAAAGAGAAGATCATCCCAACACAGGTAGGGCAGCCTAATGGATCAGGCACAGGTCAGCCTCCCAGAGAACATAATGGATCAGGCACAGGTCAGCCTCCCAGAGAATGCAGGTCTGAAGTTCTTGATGCCTTCAAGAAGACACCATCCCCAAGTGGAGCCACTGTTGGCCACCTATAAAATTTGTTCTATCAAAAGGTGGCCAAAACATTTGTTCAACCTCCAAGAGACAGTTTTAGTGCTAAAATGTTATCTCTTGAAGCCTCTGGAAGCTCTCATGCCCACATCTAAAGATCTTCACCACTGTTTCCCTTCAAGACTCAGAAATCCTGCTGTTTTCCTAGCCAAAATACTGCTGCAAATCCATCATTTTCCCCTTCTCCCACTCAAAACTAACCTTCATTCGTTTCCCTTCTTCTCCATAAAAATATATTTTTTCATGAGTTCTCGTCTTCCATTCATGAAAATCCATTTTCTAAGGTTCAAAGACTCCTTATTTACCTTATCAAAACCCCTAAAACCTTTCAAAGCCATTGAAAATCAATGAAAAAACCCATTTCTTGTTAAGGGTTTAAGCCCCTTTTGGCCAAGTCTCAACCACTTCCCCACCAGGTTCCCATGTTTCAAAGACCAAGCGCTAACCCCTCCGGGCGCTCATCGCATTGCACAAATTCAAAGTGCACAAGTCTTGTGTTCCTTTTAAAACTTGCGATGCGATAAACTCTTTTTATACAAACCTTCCCGATCGCATCGCAAAAACCCAGCGCACAAAGTTGTTTCACATATAAAAAAAAAAAAAAAAAAAACTTGCGATGCGATCATGCTTGTATTATAAATCCCTGATCGCATCGCATTTTATACATATCTGTGGGCCCGCCTTTGGCGCTTGAAACCTTATAATATTTCCATTCTCGATCCGTTTTTTCCTTTGTAAAATCCAAAAACCCACTTTTCCAAGGTTTGGTCTAAAAACCCAAGTCATATGTTAAATACAATGGGTAGATTGAAAAGAGCCGATTGCGCGATCGCAATCGCAGAAAATAAAGTGGGTAGATTGAAAATCCAATGTCCAAAATTTCGATATGCGATTGGCCCTTGTCATAAAAAGCCCCGGTCATATGTTTCTCCATCCGCCCAACGACCCCGCAATCAGGCGCCAAGCCACTTTTCCTCCGCCCAAAGCAGAAATCATTGTTTTATATTTAAACTTTGGGTTTTTATGGTTTTCTAAAAAAATTTCCGCTGGTACGAAGTGCGAGCAATCTCCACCATTGAATTCAATCTACAGATCTGATGGTGCAGAATCTATCAAACCCAGTGGACCCCGTCAGCCAAGTGCCGTTGCCCAAAACCGCGTGGTTTTTATCGCACCGCTCTTTGGCGGACGACGGTTTTTTCCTGATCGCCAACAATTCCATACATCGTGTAACACGCGTCCTGGACACTGTTCCGAAAACCACCATCCATCGCGCATTATCATTCGGACCAGGACGCCCAGTGATATTTCTGTGCGCCGTCCGATCTGGGCCCACTCATCCAACGGTGATCGCTTGCCGAAGCTGTCCAATGGTTAACGAAGATGCACACACAATATCCAGGCTATCGTACATGCGGCAACAACATCTCTACCGTCGATCTGATCTGCAGATCAACGACCCACAATTCATTGCCCGACCTCTCCGTTTGACTTTCACACCTCCACTCACGACCGTCGATCTCTGCGCGATCGACAGCTCAGATTCATCCTACTCCTCTGCCTCCTCGTTCAATCTTGACCGTTGATCTCTGCACGATTGACGGCTCGGAATTAATTTTTCTTTCGCCCGTTCTACGATCTCTCCCGATCAATCTTGACCGTTGGATGATGCCATCCAATGGCCCCACTGTCTTCACATGCCTTCCAATGCAGTTAACCTATAAAAGCAGGATTTTATAATAGTTTTTATATCTTACAGGGTTTTAAATCATTTCCTCGCGATTTTCAAAGAAGATTCAGAGGCAGAGGGTGACAACCCTCCCGTTTTCGATTCGTCAAAGGAAATCATCCACAGGGTGGAAATACCCATTTCCTAAGTGTTTCCTCAGGCATGGGTGCCTTATAAACCTTGTGCAGCCCTGCACATCAGCAAGAAAGCCATGAATTGGCACAATCAAAGAGTATTAGTGCCGAAGACCAAAATGTATCAGAAAAGAGGATTAGAGACAGTTTCACGGGGATTACGGCTAAGAATGTTTATCAAAATCCTAATCCTCGATTCGAAACACAAGTTAAAGAAGATCTAAAGGGTCTTGTCAATAGGAACGCCTCCACCGCCACAAAATGAGGCAAATTTATCCCTTTAGTTATCACGACGCCACCTGTGCCTCAGAATATTCAATCAAAAGCTGAATTTATTGATCAAGCACCTACAGCCTCACATAAAATCAAAGGCTACCGAACAAATAAATACAAATCAAGGGTCTTATCTCCAAATTGACGACAAAACTATTTTAAAGGTTAAAGAACAGTCCAGAAGCAGATATTTTCAATCATTAGGCCTCGAAAGACACAAACAGAGTTATGAAGCAGAGTTATAAACGATTACATTCCCACCTTATGCCTTGCCTCGTTCCCAAAGGCCAGGAATTGCATTGATTACATAATTAATAATACTTGACCCCTGGGAAATCCTCCCACCTCTTCATTCTTCTATAAATACTTTTTTAGAAGATGAGGAAATGTTGGTCTCTGGACATCTGAATGTATGTAATAGTTATTCTGAAGCTACTGATGCCCTGTTTGCAATTCAAAGATATATAGGCTGATATGGGAAGTTTGAATTTGTAGAGACCCATCGGGCTTGCTGATTGTAACTGGTTTGAACATCAAATACAAGCTTCTGATTTATGGGATCATGATTTGTGTCAATGGTGATGTGTTCCTCACTGTCAATTGTTATTTTGCTTAATGTTTTCATTCTGTTCATTTTCTCTGATAAAGAGCAGCAAACATAGAGCTAGGATTTACTCTCAACAGTACCCTACTCTTACTGAAAGCTTTATTGTCTATGTTTTCTTCATTTGAAAGTTCTCTTTGAAGAGTACATTAATGCAGGTTGGTTTAAAGGCACTTGCCTGATCTAAATTTCTCTTTGTCATTGTTATCTGTGGTTTTCTTATTGAATATGCTAAAAGCAAGGTAGTTTAAAGGCACTTACCTGATCTTAAGCTTTTCAACTCTTTGTTCTAATGTTTCCTAGTTAAAGTATTTCAATGCAGGCTGGTTTAAAGGCACTAACTTGATTTCAGAATACTTTTATGTTTTTCTTATTGAATATGCTGAAAGCGGGATAGTTTAAAGGCACTTACCTGATCTTAAGCTTTTCAACTGCTTTTGCAATGTTTTCTAACTGAAAGTACTTCAAAGCAAGCTAGTTTAAAGGTATTAACCTGATCTCAGAATACTCTCATGTTTTTCTTTAAGTACATGCTGAAGCAATATAGTTTAAAATAACTTACTTGATATCAGGCTATTTCACTATATCCCCATTTGTTTGTTCTTCATTTCCTATCTGTTTCATTCCATAAAATCACCTTAACAGATCCTTTGACATAAGTGACTTTCCCCATGGATCCTTCTTGAACCTTGCTCTCCAGTTAAAATCCTCCTACGACTCCATAGCCCAATGGGTTAAAACTGTCTTTGCCTTTTCTATCAGCGAAATAATTCCTTCACCTGCAGACACCTCCACCCTTCATTTTGAAACTGCCTTCACCTTCATCATGTCCTTGCCCAACCAAAACAAAAAAAACCAAAACCCAAGCTCTTCATAACTAGCCTAATGTCACTATTTCAGATTTTAAAGATCACATATTGAAACCCATTCATAGGGAGATCCCTCTCTGGATTCAGGAGGGCTAGATCCTAGAATCCCAAAGTTGGTTGAAATAATGTTTCTTCTACAGTTTTAGTCTTACCAATCTGCTAAAATTACAGATTCCTAACATTTCTGGCAACTCCACTGGGGAACTACTTCCCTTAAAAACTTCATAAAACTTGTGAGTAAAAATAAGCCTTTTCAAGCACTGCCAAAGAATGGTAATCATGATAAAACTTATTTGAATCAGTGACAAACTAGGCAAACCCTAGGATTCTCCTAAGACTTTATCCAACCCTGAAAAATCAACTGTCTTAGCCATAAGAGTAAATTGTCTTTGTCTCATAACCGTAGCTAAGTTTTGAAATAGAGTTATGATATTCTTAAAAACCACACAACTGAAAAAATAACTCAGAAAACCTGAAAATTTTCAGATTGGTATTCAATAAACATGGTGGTGGACCATAAGACCTTTTACCTCTGAAAAGAGCTAAAAAATTCCACTTGGCGACTCCACTGGGAAGAACCCTTATCATTGTAACACCTTTCAAACTTAGTCACAAGACTGCAGGACTGAAATTTTTCCAAAACAGACTAGTTAACCTCTTAAAGATTGTCATACCTGGTTGAACTTGTCTTGTTTATTTTGGGTCTAAAAAACATAGCATAGTGGCTTCTATAAATATTCACACTAGAGCCTATCCTAACCCTGATCCACCTGAGATAGTTGACAACCCAGAAAGTATCCTTAGGAAGTCCCCTAAGATAAATTTGTCAACCGTTTTCAAAGCCAATTTTGTCCTTGAAAATATTTCAGCTCTACAACAATCTCAAGTTGACTTAGTAAATCCATTTAGAACTAGGTCTCTTGGTGATTTAGATCAGTTAGATTCTTAGTCTTCACTATCATCCCCACAAACAGGTGAACCTCTTGGTAGTAGAGAAACAACGCCTCCTGATTTGCATTTTCTTCACAACTTAGGTGCCCCTCATCCAAGATCAACTCAACAGTCTATTCCCGGTCCATCCACTTCTGCTCACCCTACATCCACTGTTCAAACCACACCACTTTAGCCCACTGTCTCTCTTGTAAATCCACCTCTACCTCCTGCCATGGCCACATGGTATGCTCCCCTAGTCCTTCCTATACCACTAGTCAATCTTCCACTGGACTATCAGTCCAAAATTCCATTATATGATGATAACAATGCTACAACTGCATCAAAACATGTGGATAAGATGAATGACTACTTTGATAGAAATTAAATTGATGATGATTCGGTCAAATTTAGGTTATTTTGTCAGAGCTTAGGGGGAGAAGTGAGGAAATGGTTCAAAGGTTTAACCCCCCATAGTATCCGTGATCTACAAGCCTTCCATCAAACATTCTTAAACAAATGGGAGGTAAATAAAAGCCCTCTCCAAGTCCTTTCTGACTATAAAAATCTCCATAGAGACACCGAGGAAAGTGTGAAAGCTTATTGCCCTAAATTCAATAGTGTGTATAATGCACTTTCCCCAGAACTAAAACCTCCACAAGGCTCAGCTTTAAACAAGTTTCTTGAAGAGTTTGACCCTGAGATGGCCTATCAGCTGAGAGAGAGAGATTTTGAAACTCTTGAAGATATGCAAAAGGGTGCCCTTTCTGTGGAAGTCAACCTAATGGAGAAGAGAGCAAGAATGAAAACTGAAAAGAGAGTATCCTTCAGAGAGGAAAATGTCCCTTCTACTTCCAACTCAAAGATGGAAAGAATGATGGAGGAGATGATGAAGAAAATGGGCATCCTTGAGAGAGCACAAGCAATTCAAAACCAAACTACTCCTCAAAACAAGAACCAGAAACTCCAAACAAACCTAGGGAAGATGATCAACAGATCACTCCTCCCTTTCATCAAAACTATATAAGTGAGGTTGAGGAAACAAAAGAGATAACAGAGGAAGATGATATCAACATGTTGGGAGTAGATAATGATGAATTTGAGATTCATTTTGATAAGGAACAAGGTTTTCATACCCCTTATGATGACAACAAAGATGATAATGCAAGTTATTTTCAGGACATGGAAAATTTTATCATAGAGCCTCAAAAAGAATATGACCTTAGAAGCAAAACCAGTCAACAAACTCCCAACACCAAAACCTCTGACAAATCTTCACAAAACAGCACTACAACCAAGCCTAAAATTGTCAAAAAAAAGGATAAAACAGTAGTGAATTTTGATAGAGATAAAGAGAAAGGCACTCAAAATAATGAAAAACAGAGTGCAGACATTAGTAGTACTACCACTTCAGCTAGTACTCCTGTTAAGACCATTTTGTCAAAAACGAGTAGAACAAATCAGCAAGTTGATGTTGCTGATAGACTGGCAGCTAGTAAGGCTGAGACAAATTCATCAAGGAACCAGATTCTTTTCAGCCTAGAGCAGGAAATTACATAAAATGTAACCTTTTTATCATAACCATGAATAATGGATGCTATTTCATGCTAGGTATGCCATGAATGACTTTTTCATTAGTTAAAGTGTTGATAATATCTATCTCCATCGCCATAAGGTTGTTATTTATCATCTTCATCCATCTAACAAGGGATTTAAAATGAGTTTAAAATGTATAATAACAACAAATATTATCTAATAAAATTTAAGCATAAATTAAGGTATTATTGAAATTATTATATTCAGTTTAAATACACTTAGGAAATAATAATTAAGAGAAGTCTCCTCCTCCTTTATTTCTTGATTACTACGTAATTGGTGAACTTCGTGAGAGTGTGAGTATGTGAAGCACCCAATTGTTTTCAACTTGACCATGGATCAAGTGATTAGGCCTAAACTATCATAGCATCCACCAAGAGAAACAATGTCTTAAAATGGAAGGGTTAATCCTCCTTTTCTTTACCATCCATTGGAGGAGTCCTCTTTCAAAAAAAAATCCACATTCTAGATAGAGTTGATATACGCACCAAAATTTTTCATTTGGTTGTGGGTGGTGGGTGAAAAAACCTTAATCATGAGTTATCTAGCCATAGAAGTAGTAGTGGTAATTTTTTGTTTTTGTTTTTCTCAACAATAGAGATTATCTAAGAAAATTTAAACATAAATTAATGAAGCAATAAATATACACATAAATGAGTAGAAAAATGAAAATGTGTTGATAATGGGTTTATTTCATGTATAAACATATATTATATAAATTATATTTAATGGAACAAAATTGAAGAAGGAAGAAACAAATAATTTGGAAAGGCGTATGTGTGTATGTGATTCTGGAAAGTGATACCCATATTTATAATCAAAGCCAAGAAATGGAAATACAAAAATAAAATATTAATTCTCTACAAAATATCAATTGACAACAAAAACATAGCCATTTTTAGAATCGATATCCAAGAATACAAGAGAAAGGGAGGGCATAGTAAAATAGTGAATATCGATTGAGTGATGCACTCCTTAAATGTTTGGTGGGAACAAAAAATAAGAACCCTAATGATATATTATTTCTTCATGGATCTTAAATTTCTAGCACCAAACCCTATAGAATATGGATCCATTCAAACTGCCGAGGATGAAACTGAAACTGTAGAACAAGTAAAGACTATATAGTAAAGTAAATTGTAAGTGTAAACTGAAGTCTTCAAATTCCTTTAATTGTGGACACTAAGGCAATTTGTTAGAAGACCATTTTAGTCAATAATAATGAATGGCAAGCTTCGAGAAGTTGATCCATGTGAGTTTTTCAGGGGTGTATTAGAGTTTTTAGGTGATATGAATATGGAAAATTACTTTTGCTGTGCTAGCTTCCTCATTAGAGTAAAATAAAAGTGTGCTTAAGGATCGTCTCAAATAGCAAGTTATGAGAGGGTTTATGTGTCAAATTTGTGTGTCTTTTATGAGAAATTCATGAGGTAAATTAGCTTCTAAAAACAGTAAATTACAAAGAAATAATACACAACAAAAAATTACACAGAGTTGATAAAGGATTTCACCCCTCCTGGGCTACATCTCCTTGGACCCGCTTCAATGGCTAGGCCCTCTTTGGATTAATGATCAATTATGTGATTACATGCACCTACAGTACTACAATAGCTCTTCCACCTACACCAATGGATTCAAAAGACCCAAAAACCCTAAGTAGCTTCCTCTGGCTCTTCAAATGGGTTTTTAAGTGAAGCAGACATGGCCTCCTCTCTTGATGGCCCTAGGCATATTTAATCTTCAAAGTGGAAAAATCACTTCTAGTAGAAGTGCTCCTCTACCTTTGAAACCTACACCAAACTACTCATAGCATCCAAATCTACTATGATAGACTCTTTCTGAGCCCAATTTGGTTGACTATTTCTCAAGTTATGGTTCAGTCAATTTTTGCTAGGAAAGCTCCTCCAAAACTGGAGCAAATTGAATTAACTCCACCAAATCTAGAGTTCCCACCGAAATTGGAGAACTATGCAAACTTAATCCACAATTAAGGTTCATATTAATTAAGGGTTAAGCTGGGATTAACTATAATTAAGTATGAGTTAGGCGTTAATTAAGAACATTTAACAAATCCACATTAAAAATGTGATTAGTGCATATAAACCTTGATTAAGGTTAATAAAACCCATGTTTTGATTCTTTAAACCCCTCAAATTTATTGGAGCTCTGCTGGTGGTCATCGCCACGTGGTCCCTGGACTGGGGGATGGCCCCCACTTACCCCCGCCATGCAAAAAAATTTAAAACAAATATATTTGAATGGCATATTATGGTAAGAAACGAATTGGAGTGGAGGTGGTAAGACATTGCGTTTGTGTGGGGGAGGTCATAGGTTCGAGCCTGACCTCTGCCCGTCTACCATATATAAATTTTATTTGAGAAACATTTCCATTTCAACCTTAGGGGGCACATGACGACCTTTGGGCTTGTGACGTGTCGTGACCCCTTTAGTTCGACCAACATCCATTTAAAATTTGCCAAATCACCAACCAATCCGGAAATGACACTTGTTAGCAGCTCACTGGTCCACCTAGGGGTAATATTCCTTGGAATATTCTTTTTTCTAACTAGGTTGTACAGATGCCTAGTTAGCATCCCTGTCACCAAAATTTTCCTGTTTGTGCAATCGAACAGATCACTCTATTTTTCTCATACGGACTCTGTTTCGAGAAAAATGAAGTGTGACAGAATCAGGAAGATGAGACCTATCCAGTCATTCAGGTTCCAAGAGATTCAGAGCACTTTGAATTTTTAGAAAAATTTTGCCCCCAATTCAATGTCTGATCACTCATTCCCACTGAAAAGGCTTTTGGACCCAAAAAGGCTGGTAATATTATGAGAGTTTAACACTCTTCTCTTTTCCAAGTTATATCAACTTGATGCTACTTGGAAAAATCTCCATGACAACCACTTTGGTTCACTAACACGCCTTTCCTTGCAAATGGCTCGACACTTTAACCAATGTCCTCTTTTTGTTGCTGGCCCAATCCAACACTTTTTGGTTGCTTGCTAATTGATTAAACACCTTATTGTACCAAAGCGATACCTCGGTGGTTGGAAAGCTGATTGATGGCCTTCCCACTAAGAATCTTGTTCCTCCTTTGCACACACATGCATTCGATTCAAGCTTCTCCTTGGAAACCACTTTTCCAAGTTAAGACCATCTAAGTGAACTATAATAATGAGCTCTAATATCAATAATCAAAAGAAAATAAATGACCATTCTTTTTACCTCCACGGTTCTGAATTCCACATCTATAAGAATGCATTCGCATTCTCTTTTGCTTCTTGGCATCAACACATCAAATGGTCTGCAATTTTTTTTGCTGAAATATTTTGTCATCTTGTCCCTCTTTCCACTTCTTCATTCCATCGTCCTCCGGTATTGATATGATTCTCATGCCATGATTTGAGAATGAAGGCTAATCATGAGCCTTTCACTCAAGAGTGGACCTTCCAAAATCTTGAGACATCTTGTCGCAAGCAAAACCATTAACTTGAAACACACATCATGCAAGAAACACAACTTGACAACCTCTTTATTTTGCTCCATCAAAGCAAAAAATGTCACATCTTGTGAACATCGCCATGCATTCTTACATCTTGGTGTACAAACCCATTGATAAAACAAAATTCGACATAAAATTCCTTTTCAAACAATTGTCTCTCAAGTCAAACAAAAGCATGTACAAAAAATTGATGATCCTTTTCCCAAAACAACAAGAATTTCACATCTCATGAAACAATTCGTCAACATCTAGGCTTTCATCCTTGGAGAAAAAATCAACTCTTCCAAGTCGATAAGACATACATGTAAAAATCAATCGACCAACACATGTCAATCACTCATTCATGTTCAAGCACAATGAAGCTATAAAAAATTCCACTGTTCACACACACAACTCTCATGCATGTGTACAATGCTCAACTCTCTCACAAGTACAATCACAAGTACAAGAATCCCATTGGTATGTATGATTACTTAAAGAGTGGAAATGACCAAATTTGTTGCAAAAAAGTGAGTCAACATACTCCACTTTTAATCACCTTCCTGGCGTAAACATGAAACATGCATTCTAGAGAAAATTAAATGAATTCACATGCAAATTGCAACTACAAATTGCCATCTTTGCTGCATCTAAGTGAGTCAACATAATGCTACTTTTCCAATATCTTTCTTTGTGAAATATGCATTATAATTTCAAGAGAAAAGAAATGCAAGGCCTTAATTTGTTAAGAAATCTAACCATATTTTTCCAAACCACTTCAATGGTGTTTCTTTCAGCTGCATTTCATCATGTGAATCATCCTGACCCACATCAACTATGAAATCCTCTTTTCCATTCTTGTCAATCTCTCTCTCTACCTTCTTCAAATGTCGTGGATGACTTGGTGGATACAAAGTCTAACAATTGTCTACAAAATGACCCTGGTTATGGAACTGAGTGCAAAATAATTTCATCTTCTTTTCAACATGGTTTGGATTGTCCTTTAGACCTTTGGCTTTCTGTCTCATTTATTTTGAAAGTTTCCTGTTTATGGCTATCTTCTTCCAACACCTCGAAACAGTATGGTTATTCAAACCAAAAAAGGAACATGTAAATTTTGTCCAAATATTATGTGAGGATTTTCCATGTTTATCATAATTAGAAGCAACTTGATTAAAGGAAGATTTATACCTTCATTCACCTTTGTCGCCTTCTTGAGGAGGTGAATTTGATGAGGTATTGGCTCTCTTCTGAATACCAACAATGGATTCAATGGCTTAGAGCTTTCAACATCCTCTTGTTTTCCATTTCCATTAGTTGCATGCTTATGAGCATCTTCTTGCAAAGTGGGTGTAAAACTTTTGCATTCCACATGAAAAAAAACTTCACAAGCTTGAGGTATTGAAAATGCAATGAAATTATTTCTTGGAACACCTTCATGTGCCTCCTTGGCTTTGGAGTATTATCCATTATGTTTTCCATAACCAAGACCCAATACCTAGGCCTTTCCTCTAAAACAATTGGCTCAACTATGCCTTGTGCATGTTTTCCCAATCCTTAACCTTCATAGCCCTTGTTGTGGATGATTTTGTCACCCTCCTAGAGACAGTCTAGAGTTTCCATAGACCAGTGCCTAGGACATCTTAATATAGCAAGGAGCCCCTTTTTAGTTTGGGTTGTCAGTCCAAGAACTCACTTACTATCTCTTGTTTTGAACAAGGAAATTAATTTTGAATGGGACCAAACTCTCTCAGAAGCTGGTGCAAAGAGAAGAACAATGTAGGGACATCATGTAAAACTCCAACACAAAGGCATCGGACAGTTAAGAGACCGCTTACTGTAAAGAGGGCCGATTCAAATAATATATCACAGAAATCAAATATCAGAGAGTGAGTGTAGTGAGGAAACATAAAGAAGATATTAGTTAACAAGAGACTGATACCCAGATACAAAACAGAACCATATAAGGGCATACCAATCTATGAATCCTTATATGACAATGGCGTTTTAAAAGCACCCTCCTCATGCAACTAATATAGCAGAAAATATGGAAGAGATGATCATGGAACAGTATATCATGACTAGGCCTATTTAAAGCACTTGACTAATTCCAGAAAGGGCACCAACAAAGATGAATCCTTACTGCAAACTAGTGAGCCACTCGCATTCTAGAACATGATACAAGAAGATAAATAGTATGAAAGAGATGTTGTATTAACACATAAGAGAAATTACATACTATGAGATACTAGAGACCAGAATCCTCATTACAGTTATAACCCCTCCTCACTGACACCCTACGGGCTCTAAAACTTCATACAGGAAATATTACAAGATGTATACAAGAGCCTTTTCACTACATAGTTTGCTGATAGAAATCTGGAACCCTTACAATGTCTTCTTTCTGAGCTTTTATAGAGAATATAGAAAATTCTAGAGGAGGAGGCAGATATAAAACATTTAATGACTTATTTTGAATCAGATGGCGGAAAACATTCGCGCCCAACTCTGAATGACTAACTATAAATGAATGTACCTAACAATCTGTCTAAAGAAATAAATGCTGGGAGATGAAAATCTCCTTATATACATGACACAATTAATAAAATATATACAGTGCATTGCCTTCGACTAAGGGAAAATTTGTTGCCGGAAGAGTCCTGAGATAGTCTGCGGTTCAGTACTGTACTCTCAGCCCTCGATTTTGGATTCGAATCCTGGATCTTTAATGCAGGGCGAATTTTTCTGGAGGGTTCTGTGAATGCATTTCTTTGTCTTCTTTAATGGTGGTCATTTCATGCACCTGCCCTCAGCCTCTTCATTAAATTTCACCCACAGGAAATCGTCTTTTATGGGCCCCAAAACTTTGCAACAGAGGCAGCAAATTAAAACGTCCTCCTGTTATATCAAAACCTGCAAAACCCACAAAATATTAGAAAAACCGACACAGATGGAGGCGGGGATGATGGAGGTGGAGATGAAGACGACGTTGTGGATACGAACAGGGGACAGGAACACACAGGGTGGCGGAAGAAAAGCGATGGAGGTATGGAGTAAACAGGCGCAGCGCGTAAAACAGTTTGGTCGTGGGGGAATAAATAAAATGGGGGAATATGAACGAAAACACACGCTCACATATATATATATGACGGGGGAAATGTTTTGGGCGCACGGGAGCGAAAACGTAGGAGTACGGGGGGACAAGTGGAATGGTGACATGGCAGCGGAGTTAAAAGGTGGGGAAACTAGACTCTGGGCTGTTGGATCACAAATACAGATCAACGGTCGGATGGCATTAATAGCAGCACGGTGGTGGGCCATAGACCATGGCAAATAATCGTTAACAAGTGAGCAGCTCTGGCACATATCTGTCATCGGATGGAGATAGGCAGATCGGAGGGTTCAGATGAATTCCGCTGCTCGGCGATGGTGTAGAATTTAATGCGCGGGGGGAAGCGGTTTCATAGCTCGTACTAACGACACGCGGCGCTTTCTGTATGGGATCGCTGCCCCTGCGGTAAATACCGTCGTGTCGACGAGAGTGGTGCGGGGGTTACCATGGTTTTCTGCGCGGGGGCCCCTCCATATGAAACGTTCACTGCTCCGTTGATATAACATGATCGGACGGTGGATATCACGCCCGAATATAAACAATAAGCCCGCTTTCTTTTGGCCTGTGGTTCTTGGGCTCGGGTCATATGACGACATCAGGAAAGGGGCTAGGGCCCTAGGGGCTTTGGCTCAATAAAATTTAAATTGCGGGTTTTAATCATTTGGACAGTGTATTTTAGGCGGAGATGGTAGAATCAAACGGGGGCATCAGGGTTTTTAGTTACGGCAGAGGTCCGAAGGGTATTTAAAAAGGTGGCAGACCAAAAATTTACGTGCAGGGGGTAAATATGTACAACATTGGCTCCATCTGGGGACGACATGTTCGTCCTCAGGCATGTCGAGAACACGCAGACCACTGAATAGTTCACTCTATTCTTCAATTCCCCTGCGCTTATCCTTCAGGTAATTATCAGCATCCTTTTTCCTTATAAAGATTAAAAACCAAAACAACTTATGTACAATATATACAATAAAGTATTCTCCGCCTGGGTCAGAATTGGAAATACGGCTTGAGGAATTGGCCATTCACAGGTGCATCCAACAAATCGCCCTGCAGATTTTCTAAAGAAAAGGTGTTATTTCTTCCCAGCTTCACTATTTTGAATGGCCCAAACCATAGCGGATCAAACTTTGCGTGTTTGCCCTTTTCTGCTCTGCGAACATCCCATCTAAGAACCAGGTCTCCAACTTGAAAATTTCTATCCTTTGCATGTTGATCAAAGACATTCTTCATTTTTTCTTGATACTCTATCAATCTCTGATCCACTTGATTCCATGTTTCCTCCAATTCTACCAGCTGATTAATCCTTCTGATCATGTCATCTGGTTCTTCCTGATTTTCCTGCATAAAGCGCACCACTGGAATTGCCAATTGCGAAGGAAACACTGCAGCCCGCCCATACACCAGCTCATAGGGTGACTTCCCTATTACTCTTTTGCTGGTTATCCTATTTGCCCATAGAGCAAACTTCAATTGAGAGTCCCAATTCTTCTGATTTTCACTGATAGTTTTCTTCAGGGCTCTCACCAGGGTTTTATTAGATGATTCTGCTAAGCCATTTCCCTGTGGATAGTATGCTGTGGAATGAGTCGGGATGATGTTATACCTTTGGCAGAAGTTCACAAATCTGGCAGATTTAAAAGCTTGTGCATTATCAGTTACAATTCTTGCAGGACAGCCAAACCTAGATATGATATTATCCTCTATAAACCTCATTATTACAGCATCTGTAGCATTTCTGGTGGGTATGGCTTCCACCCATTTCGTAAAATAATCCGTGGCTGTCAGTATCCATTTATGTTGGCCACTTGATGGGGGATGTATTTCTCCTATAAAATCTAATCCCCATTTCTAAAATGGTTCATTTACATGAATAGGAATCAAGGGCATGGCTGCTAATTTCTGCCTTTCTGCGAATCTTTGGCACTTGTCACATGCTCTGACCCAAGCAAAAGTGTCTGTATACAATTTAGGCCAGTAAAAACCAGCCTTCAGGATTTTGTGAGCTGTTGCCCTCCAGCTGTAATGTCCTCCACATATCCCCTCATGAAATTCTATCATTATATTCTGCACTTCATTTTTTGTGAGGCATAACAGTAATATACCCAGAGGGTCTCTCCAATAAAGCTGTCCATTGGCAATTGCATATTTCTGAGATTTCATCCTTACAGCTCTGTATTTTACCTTATCACACCCTGTAGGACAGCTAAGTGTTAAAAAATATTCAACAATTTCTTTGTACCAAGGACTAGTTAGATATTTCACATGTATCTTTTGCGTAGCCATCTCTAGTCCTTGCTGCTCCTCTTCTTTTTCTGATTCTTCATTTGCTAACATGGATAGATTAATGCCCAGAGCTTGATGATTTGATTCAGATAACATCTTGGCAAGTCCCTGTCCTTTGACCAACTTGGTAGGTCTTATATCCAAATCGTATTCCTGGATTTTTGCAATCCATCTTCCTCTTCTACCCTCGCTGTCTCCCTGTACCAGAATGTCTTTTACAGCAGCTGTGGGGACGTATGCAGTAATATGAGATTGCAAAACATAGACTCTAAAAGCTTTAAGGGACTTTACCAGAGCATATGCCTGCTTCTCCAATATATTGTATTTTAATTCAGCATCATAAAGTACTTGACTGAAGAAAGCTATAGGCTGTTCATATCCTTCTTCATTTTTCTGTAGTAACACTCCGGCAATTGTATGGGGTGAAGCGAATGAGAATATCATAAATGGCTTTTTGTAATCGGGTCCAGCTAGCACAGGAGCTTCAGCGAATGCCTGTTTTATCCTTGTGAATGCATCTCTAGACTCCTGGGACCATTTTACTTCATTCTCCTTTTTCAACATATTAGTTATATGCCTAACTATCTCGGCATAGTTAGGAATAAACCTTCTTAGAAAATTAATTCGGCCTAAAAATACCTGTACTTCCTTCTTATTCCTGGGCAGAGGAATGCTGTTTATTACTTCCACTCTCTTAGGGTCTATTTTCACACCATCTTTTGTTACAATATGCCCTAAGAGTTTTCCTTCATCTAATGCAAATAAGGACTTTTGAGGGTTGAGGGATAGGCCATACCTTCTGCATTTTTCAAAAGTTCTTCTTAAATGCTCAATATGTTCATCATCATTCTTTGAAAACACGGTGATATCATCAAGATAAACTACCAAAAACTTGTCCTGCTCTCCCACAAAGGCTATGTCCATTGCCCTCTGAAAAGTAGCTCCTGCATTAATTAATCCGAATGGCATCCTGGCATACATAAAGGTTCCCCATGGTGTAGTAAATGCAGTTTTCTTCTGGTCTTCTGGGAATACAGCTACCTGATTATAACCAGAAAATCCATCCATCATTGACATTCTGGATGCTCCCACCACTTTCTGCAGGATGTGGTCCATCTTAGGCAGTGGATAATTATCTTTGAGAGATGCTCTATTCAAATTCCTGAAATCTACACAGAGCCTTATTTCTCCATTCTTCTTTCGCACAGGGACAAGATTTGCTATCCATTCCGAGTACCTTAATGGCACAATTATCTTGGCCTTCAGTAATTTCTTGATTTCTTTTTCAATTGAGGGAAGTAGCAAGGGGTTTATTTGTCTAAGCTTTTGCTTGTATGGCTTCGCATCCTCCCTCAATGGAATCTTATGCTGCATTATATTTACATCAAAAGTTTTTAGGTCCTGATAGGACCAAGAAAAAACATCTTTATAAGATTGAAATAACTTTAAATATTTTCTTTATAATCTTCTGGGACTCTATTAGATAATTTGACAATTTTGGGATCAGCAGAAGTACCCAGATTCAAATCTCCCACTTGATCTTCTTCTGTCACTTTGTTTGGCTGCACTGGAATATCATATTTGTTAAATAATCTTTCTAGAGGCACCAGCCCTCTAGGTATAACATTTCCTTTCAGCTGCAGCACTTTGTTTCATGCTACTCTTTCTTCCCATTTGTTTTCTGCGACATTTTCAACTTCTTCCTCTTCATTATCATCAATTTCTATATTTGTGAATTCTCCCACCGTCTCCATGAATCTCTTCATTTGTTCATCATCTTCAAATACCTGCCAGTGCTTTGTGTTGTCTGGAATGGATGGTATGTACCGTACCTCCACTTCATATCTTAGAAGTGGATTCTGAGGAGGACGGAATGTACTGGCAGCTACAGCAAGAGAATCTGCTACTCTGTTTTGCTCCCGGTGCATGAACTGTATATTAAATGCTGAGAAGAAATTTTCCATCATGTCCCAAACTTCATTTCTATATTCTCTGAGCCGAGGGTGTTTAGTCTGGCATTCATTTTTAATCTGTCTCACTACCAGCTCAGAGTCTCCCAAGACTTTCAAACACTGGATGCCCATATTTCTAGCTGTCTGTAGTCCCAATAATAGCGCTTCATATTCAGCCACGTTGTTGGTAGCCTCATATTCTAGTTTGAAGGACAGTGGCACCCATCTTCCTGTGGGGGAGATCAACAATACCCCAGCTCCATTGCCTTCTCTTGAATTGGCTCCATCAAAATGCAAATTCCAAATTTCTGATTCCAAATCTTCTTTAGGCTGCTCAGCTTGGATTTGACCAAAAAGGGGTTCATGTGCATAATCCTGATTTTCTTCTAACATTAAACATGAAAATTCTCCCTCTTTGTTATAAACTGGAGAATTATCTGAGCAGTCAGCCTTAGTTACCATCTTGACAAATCTAGTCTCCCTGTATAACCTCCTTTCTTGACCTCCAAAGACTGGGACAGTAGCATATGTTAAATCCAGTTTGATTGATCCCCCAATCTTTGTACCCCGGGACCTTGATAACAGCATGCCAAAGCGGGCTGGGAAATCAGCGACCACAATGTCCATGACCACACTTTTTGCTGGGATTTGAGCTAAATTGACCGCTAAATCTTTAATCATTCCCAAGCATTTTACTCTTTTAGAATCAAATGAATATAAATCTTTGTATGGTCTTGTAATTTGCAGCCCTAGTTGCTCCATGATAGACAAAGGCATAAGATTATGGGAGGCCCCAGAATCTAACATACAGTTATGTAACAGCAGGTCATGAATGACTAGGGACACATAAAAAGGAGGAGTAGAAGGGTCTATCTCCTCAACATGTGGGCCAAAGAATACCATGGGTCTTTCTTCTTGAAGATTTAAACTATCAGGTGCAATTGGTAGTTCAGGAGGAAGTATGAAAGAGGTAACTTGAGACTGATATACAGGCTGTTTTAATAACTCAGTCAGAGGGACAGGAATCTTAATCTTCTCAAGTTCTTTTTGCAAATTAAAAGCAGAGGTGGGCTTTTCTATCACTACTTCTTTTGACTCCTTACTTTCAGCTGAAGACCTAATTTCTTTTGACGCTGGCTCAGAATTAGGTGGACTGACTATTTTAGAAGAAGAAGGAATCTGATCATTAGACTGCAAGGGGGTATTCAGAAGATTCTTACCTTTTTCCGCATTCTTCTTTGTTGCTGATTCCTTCTGAACATATGCTTCTTTATGAGGTGGCTCTTCTTCTTTGTTTTGAGTTCTGGTCCTCTTCCTTGAAGATCTGAGATCATATTTGACATTGAACTGTGCTTTCATGAAATCAACAAACTGCTTGCAATAATGATCAATCTCTGCTTCTTCATCTTCATCTTGCAACGGGCATTCCATATCATCATTATTTGAAAAAGCCAGATTTGAATCTTCTAATCCATAAGCTGCATTTCCAGTGGAGTCATCTGTCGGTCCTTCCAGGTACAAGGGATGAGGTACCTGGTCTTGTTGTTCTTTTGCTTCTCTCGGCAATATCTGCAATGGGGGTCTTCTATACTGAGGATTGTATCCTCTGTTTGGAGCATTATAATAGTTCTTGGGAGCTGCATTTTTAGCTTCCAGTTCCAGCTTAACCATCTTCTTTATCATTTTACTTATTTCATCTATTTTATCTGAATCCTTTTCCTGATTAGAGGTGGAGACCTCTTCTTTTCCTCTCCTCTTAGTATCCTATTCAATTTTTCCTTTTAACTTCCCAGTGGAGGAAAAGTTTGCTTCCAATTCCAAAGCATCTGATTGTGCATCATCTAAAGTGGCAGTTTTTCTTTCTCTCAAAGCGAAGCCAAAATCAGACTCAAAGGCTGCTATGAAAATTATCTTGGCAGCAGCTTCATGGGGCCTCATCTCGGGAGGCAGGCTCAGATATAACTTGTTGAATCTTTTGATAAACTCAGCTACTCCTTCATTCTATTTCTTCTTCATGGTATTAAATTCAGTGAGACATTGATCGTGATCTTTCTTTTCTCCCCACTTCCTGAGAAAAGCATTTTCCATTTGGTCCCAGGTGGTCACAGAATTATTCCCCAATGTCTTAAACCATTTTCTGGCTTCCCCTTCCAAAGACTGCACAAATAGTCTCAAGACCACATCGAGATGTTCAAAATTTAGGTTCTCTGCAAAAGAGCAGAAGGTCTCGAGATGTTTCTGAGCATCAGCTCCATTTTCACCATTAAACCTTGGCAAAATCTTTAGATAATCTTGTGGCATATCATTTAACACTTGGGGCAAGGCCAGTGGGGCGTATTTGTTCAAAAGAAATGCAGGAACATTGGCCATTGGAGGAGGTGGGGGTTGCAAAACAATCTGAGATACAAAAGTAGGGAGAGGAGTAGGAGGAAGAAGAGTGTGAATAACAACGGGAATATATTGCACAGAAGCCTGAGGTGTGGATGGGAATAACTCACGGTTAACAGCAACTACTTCTGTGACTTCTTTAATTTCTTCAGCCTCGAAAGCAGGATGAGATTCTTCTTCAATTGAGGCACTTCCTCTACGTGGAGTCTCCGAGTGAAACTCGGGATTTTCTGTTTTAACTTCTTGAGAAGAAGGGGGCGGGTAATCTTCAACGGAATATTCAGAATTTTCAGCACGGACTGACTTCCTCTCCATCCAAACTCTTTTATGAATGATCTTTTCTGGGTCAAACACGTAAGATGCTTTCGACTGAGATGTATCTGACCTCAAATGTGGCTTACGAGGAGCCAGGACTACCAATAAGATTTATCAAATAAAGACTAGTGGAGTCGCCAAGGTGAGAGATATGCAACTCTTCAACTCTCTGTGCTCACCTGATTAGAGAGTGAAAACAATTTGTCGAGACCCAGGGAAACTGATATTCTTGAATTCGTTCCCCGACAACGGTGCCAGAAAGATGTTGGCGATGATTTTGTCACCCCCCTAGAGACAGTCTAGAGTTGCCATAGACCAGTGCCTAGGACATCTTAATAAAGCAAGGAGCCCTTTATAGTTTGGGTTGTCAGTCCAAGGAATCACTTACTATCTCTTGTTTGAACAAGGAAATTAGTTTTGAAAGGGACCAATCTCTCTCAGAAGCTGGTACAACGATAAGAACATTGTAGGGACATCATGTAAAACTCCAATACAAAGGCATCAGACAGTTAAGAGACCGCTTACTGTAAAGAGGGCCAGTTCAAATAATATATCACAGAAATCAAATATCAGGAAGTGAGTGCAGTGAAGAGTCTTAAAGAAGATATTAGCTAACATGAAGCTGATACCCAGATACACAACAGAACCACATAAGGGCATACCAATCTATGAATCCTTATATGACAATGGCGTTTTAAAAGCACCCTCCTCATGCAACCAATATAGCAGAAGATATGGAAGAGATGATCATGGAACAGTATATCATGACTAGGCCTATTTAAAGCGCTTGACTAATTCCAGAAAGGGCACCAACAAAGATGAATCCTTACTGCAAACTAGTGAGCCACTCGCATTCTAGAACATGATACAAGAAGATAAATAGTATGAAAGAGATGTTGTATTAACACATAAGAGAAATTACATACTATGAGATACTAGAGACCAGAATCCTCATTACAGTTATAACCCCTCCTCACTGAGACCCTACGGGCTCTGAAACTTCATACAAGAAATATTACAAGATGTATACAAGAGCCTTTTCACTGCATAGTTTGCTGATAGAAATCTAGAACCCTTACAATGTCTTCTTTCTGAGCTTTTATAGAGAAGATAGAAAATTCTAGAGGAGGAGGCATATAGAAAACATTTAATGACTTATTTTGAATCAGATGGTGGAAAACATTCGCGCCCAACTCTGAATGACTAACTATAAATGAATGTACCTAACAATATGTCTAAAGAAAAAAATGCTGGGAGATGAAAATCTCCTTATATACATGACACAATTAATAAAATATATACAGTGCATTGCCTTCGACTGAGGGAAAATCTGCTGCCGGAAGAGTCCTGAGATAGTCTGCGGTTCGGTACTGTACTCTCGGCCCTCGATTTTGGATTCAAATCCTGGATCTTTAATGCAGGGCGAATTTTTCTGGAGGGTTCTGTGAATGCATTTCTTTGTCTTCTTTAATGGTGGTCATTTCATGCACCTGCCCTCAGCCTCTTCATTAAATTTCACCCACAGGAAATCGTCTTTTATGGGCCCCAAAACTTTGCAACAGAGGCAGCGAATTAAAACGTCCTCCTGTTATATCAAAACCTGCAAAACCCACAAAATATTAGAAAAACCAACACAGATGGAGGCGGGGATGATGGAGGTGGAGATGAAGACGACGTCGTGGATACGAACAGGGGACAGGAACACACAGGGTGGCGGAAGAAAAGCGATGGAGGTATGGAGTAAACAGGCGCAGCGCGTAAAACAATTTGGTCGTGGGGGAATAAATAAAATGGGGGAATATGAATGAAAACACACGCTCAAATATATATATATATATGACGGGGGAAATGTTTTGGGCGCACGGGAGCGAAAACGTAGAAGTACGGGGGGACAAGTGGAATGGTGACATGGCAGCGGAGTTAACAGGTGGGGAAACTAGACTCTGGGCCGTTGGATCACAAATACAGATCAACAGTTGGATGGCGTTAAGAGCAGCACGGTGGTGGGCCATAGACCACGGCAAATAATCTTTAACAAGTGAGCAGCTCTGGCACATATCTGTCATCGGATGGAGATAGGCATATCGGAGGGTTCAGATGAATTCCACTGCCCGGCGATGGTGTAGACTTTAACGCGCGGGGGAAAGCGGTTTCATAGCCCGTACTAACGACATGCGGCACTTTCTGTATGGGATCGCTGCCGCTGCGGTAAATATCGTCGTGTTGACGAGAGTGGTGCGGGGGTTACCATGGTTTTCTACGCGGGGGCCCCTCCATATGAAACGTTCACCGCTCCGTTGATATAACATGATCGGACGGTGGATATCACGCCCGAATATAAACAATAAGCCCGCTTTCTTTTGGCCTATGGTTCTTGGGCTCGAGTCATATGACGACATCAGGAAAGGGGCTAGGGCCCTAGGGGCTTTGGCTCAATAAAATTTAAATTGCAGGTTTTAATCATTTGGACAGTGTATTTTAGGCGGAGATGGTAGAATCAAATGGGAGCATCAGGGTTTTTAGTTACGGCAGAGGTCCGAAGGGTATTTAAAAAGGTGGCAGACCAAAAATTTACGTGCAGGGGGTAAATATGTACAACAACCCCTATTTTTAAAAAAATTGGACCCTATTCCTCTAGTGTGTCTTTCAAAAACACCAAAACATTCATCTTGAGAGGAAATTGAAGATAAAATTTATTTGCATACCTCATTTTCATGCACATAATTGGCTAGGGTTTCCTTGGCATCATGGAGTTGAATCTCCATATCATGCATCTTTTCAATAAGCTATTGCTTCTCCTCATTCATGTCCATCAACTAATCTTGAAGTATAGTGCTCTCCTTCTTATCTTCAAACATCTCTTGCACCATATGTCTCATTATGAAGAGCTTTTGCAACAACTCTTTATCAAAGATTCTTGCTAAGGAAGATTGATTAGAAACATCACTTGATGAAGCTGACATAACACTTGTAATGCATAAAAAGCTTATTTGATGTGATTTGAGAGTTGAGTCCTCAATCTCGACCTTCTCCTCTCTTCAACTTACAGACATAAACTTGCTCACAGTTAAATTCTCCTTGCACAAATACAAAATCAATAGCTAACTTTCTAGCTAGCCTTGGAAAACCCTGAGATAAACTTGGGCTAAAATATGCTAAACTATGCTCTGATACCAACTTGATTTGAATATGGACAAACTAGCTTTTTTGTGCTAGCTTCCTCATCAGAGTAAAATAAAAGTGTGCTTAAGGATCGTCTCAAGTAGAAAGTTATGAGAGGGTTTATGTGTAAAATTTGTGTTTATTTTATGAGAAATTAATGAGGTAAATTAAGTTTTAAAAACACATATAAAAAAAGTAAATTGAAGATAAATAATACACAACAAACACATTACACAGAGCTGATAAAGGAGTTCACCCCTCTTGGGATACATCTCCTTGGACCTGCTTCAATGGCTAGGCCCTCTTTGGATTAATGGTGAATTCTATGATTACATGCACCTACATGGATATAATGGCTCTCCAACCTGCACCAATGTATTTAGAAGACCCAAAAACCCCTAAGTAGCCTCTTCTGGCTCTTCAAATGGTTTTTTAAGTGAAGAAGACATGGCCTTCTCTCTTGGTGGCCCTAGCCATCTTTAATATTCATAGTCGAAAAATTACCTCCAGAAGTGCTCCTTTGCCTATGAAACCTGCACCAAACTACTCAGAGAATCCAAATCTGCTATAATAGACTCTTTCTGAGACCAATTTGGTCGAATATTGCTCAAGTTATTGTTCAGTCAAATTTTCCTAGGAAAGCTCCTCCAAAACTGGAGAAACCCCGGGTAACTCCACCAAATATGGAGTTCCCACTGAAATTGGTAGACTCTGCCAAATTAATTTGCAATTAAGGTTCATATTAATTAAGGTTTAAGTGGGGATTAACTATAATTAAGTACGAGTTAGGTGCTAATTAAGCATGTTTAACAAATCCACATTAAAAATGCAATTAGCGCATATAAACATTGATTAAGGTTAATACAAGCCATGTTTTAGTGCTTTAAACCCCACATAGTTACTGGAGCTTCATCGGTGGTCACTGCCGCGTGGTCCCGTGGACTTGGGGCTAGCCCCCACTTACCCCTGCCATGTAAACAAGTTTCAAATATATTTGAATGGGATAGTATGGTAAGAAAAGAATTGGAGCGAGGGTAGTAAGACATTGATTTTTTGTGGGGGAGGTCGCGGGGTTGAGCTCGACCTCTACCCATCCACCATATATAAAATTTTATTTGAACAAATTTTCCATTTCGACCTTGGGGGGCACGTCGTGGCCTCTGGGCTTGCCATGTGTAGTGACCCCATTGGTCTAACCAACATCCAATCAAACTTTGCAAAATCACCAACCAATTCGGAAATGGCACTTGTTAGCAACTCACTGGTCCCCCTGGGGGGAATATTCCTTGGAATATTCTTTTTGCTAATTGGGCTGTATGGATGCCTAGTCAGCGTCCCTGTGACCAAATTTTTTCTATTTGTGCAATCGAACAAATCACTCTAATTTTGTCATACGGACTCCGTTTTGAGAGAAACGAAGTGCACCATAATCAGGAAGACGAGACCTATTCGATAATTCAGGTTCCAAGAGATTCTAAGCACTTTGAATTGTTAGCAATTTTTTGTTCCCAATTCAATTACTGATCAGTAGGAATATTATTGACGGGAATACCATTGATTATTGCTTCCTCTTCATGTTTATAATTAAAATCGGTGTCTAAATTAGATATGATAAAATGTTCCATGTGATTTAACCTTGCCAAAATATCATCAAGGTTATATCTGATATCTAGTAGTATGTGCTTTATCTCCTCCCATCCAAAAAAGAGCTCATAGTTTTCCACTTGATTTTCCCGTATAACTATGTTGAGAATTTTATCCATTTTACAAAGATGAGTGATGGAATGTGTTAGGGTCCGGTGATTTGGTAGATTGGCAGGCAAAATGGCAAGGTAACATCGAACCAAGCTTTGGAGTCCTAGGACATAGCCTTCCTAGACTCAGAGAGGGATCTCTCTATTGGGTGCAAAGGATGTGTTCTTTTTGCTCTAGGGTTTTGATTTTAGGCTAGTTATTAGGTTTATGGTTTGTTGATTTGTTTTGGATGGGTAAGATGGTAAAATGTAATAAGAGTGAGAGGATGTCAAATCCATTGGGCTATGGAGTCAAGCGAAAGTCAAGAGTCTCTAAATGATGAAACAGAGTGAGTTGCAGGGTCAATTTAGCAAGGTGAATGGATCCTTAAAGTGATGTATGATGGTGTAATGAACATTAAGTTGGGGAAAAGACTAAGAGGTCTTACACATATATAATCTGAAGCATAACTCATGAGGTAGGGAAAACCATTGATCTCTATGAACAATACTCAAACTGATAAACATATAAGATAAACATTCTGGTGAAATATAGAAGCATTAGAACTCCTAACTTCAGAAATTGACCTTCAGAGTTTGGGAAAACATACAAGATTTAAACAAATAACTTAATTTATGAAGAAGGAACTCCTAAACATCATATTTCAAGCTATTGGGAACTATAAAACAAGTTGACAAGCATGGACAAAGGGCAAGATCGAACAAGACCTATTTGACTTAACCTAATCAATCAATATTCCACAGAAAGTCTTCAAGATAGGGTTTTGAGAACTTCAAATAAGCAGGGCATACCATAAATCTTACTTGTAAGCTAACATACTAACCATGCATGAAACAAAAAACAATTTTTGGTGGACCTAAGGAGCAGTAAATAATTCCTTAAGATGGTCAAAAGAGAAAACATAAAGGCTATAACAAACAGGAGGACTGAGGTGCCTCAAAGAACATGTATCAACCTATACTTTTATGCTTAATAGCAGCTAAGAAGCATGAAACATATGATAACAAAGAAAATAATAGACAAATTATGAAAAAATCACCATTCACCAAGCTATGGAATCCTGCAAACAAGCTTCTCCATCATCCAAGAAAACAAGCCATTCATCCACTTCACAAAACCAATTTCTTCTCCAAGCTCATGAAACCATGTATATTTCTCTTCAAATTCATCAAATGCCAACTAAATACATAGGGGCCTCATGCTCTATTTATGGATAAAATGAGGACTAAAACCCTAAATGTGGTAGGAAAATGTCAAATATAGTCATAAATGTCATTTATGGCCAAGAGACCATGCAAGGCCCAAGGCACATAATATCCCATGAAATAAATGCTAAAATAACTATTTGCACCTAATTATAGCTTAATTTGCCTTAAAAAACTAAAAAATATCTATTTTCCATAAATGAGTGTGTTTTTTTACTTTTGTTCCAAAACACACTAGGCAACCTCTATGCGTAGCGCCACTTCAATAGAAAATAACGTCTTTGCAGCTGAGTTTTGACCCTTCCCGACACCGGATTTGGCTCTGTGATGGCCTGTTGGAAAGCTTGGTGAGTATAATTTCTAGAAAGTTTTGAGTTGTGTTAAGTGGATGTCATTTTCCTGTCCAAAAGTCAAATCTCCCAACAGTGCTCTGTGCACAACGCCTGGTCTGAAAATGAGGCAGAAAGGTCAAATATTTGATGTTTTTTGACCTTTTGAGGGGGAAAAATGCTCCAAATGATCTGAAAATTAGTAAGAATACTGTAGGTGATGTGAGAAGTCCAAAAATGAAAACTTTGAGAACTGAGGATGCACCAATTTAGTTCATAGGGTGCTGCGCTCCTAGGGGTCAAAATTTGGAAAAAACCCAAAGTTTTTTAGTTTGTCTCAAAATTGGTGGAGAGGTCCTTCGAGGGTTTAGATAAGCCTATGAAAAATCTTGAGTTATTTCTCCAAGTTTTTTGGTCTTTTACTCTCTTTGAGTGTTTTTTATTTTCAATGAATTCTTTCTTGATTTCTTCATTTTCACTTTGTTCCTCTTTTTGAATTACTTGCTTCACTTATGTCACTATCACCTTGCTTAGCATGAAAATCACCCTCTGCTTTGTCTTCACCATCCTTTTACCTTGTATCTTACTATTTTTAGTGTTGTTGCCTTGGTTTTGGAGTTAATCATCAGCATTTGTATCTATTTCACTTTGGCCCTGTCCTTCCTTGATGTCTTCTCCTTTTTCATTTCCTGTACTGTCACTGTGGATTCCTTGGTCATTTAGAAGCTGATTAGTGTCATGATAGTCATGACATCTGTCATGACTGTCATGACTATTTCCTTGCTCATCATGGTCTGTCTCATCAGTACTATTATCTTCATTACTGCTTTGGTTAATGCCTTCAACTTCAAATTTTGACTCAGCTTCATCATTGGTCTTCTTTTGACCTTCAATTTCTTCATCCTTATCTTCCTTTGTTTCTTCACTTATCATCATCCTTCATGTTGTTATTATCTACACCATCATTGTGTGCACTGTTATGTACAAGTCCTCTTTCCTCATGGTTGTCATGTGAACCTTCTTTGTCATCATCATTCTATTGCTGCTCCTCTTTAGACTCTGTTTTTTCCCTACTATCTTTACCATTTTCATTATTTTCATCTTCTTGATTAGGCTCTATAGTTGCCTCACTGTTTTCTACCTTTTCCTTATTTTCATCACTTTCTTCCATGCTATCATCATCCCTTTGATATTTCTTATTAGGCTCTACCTCTTCCTTGTTGATGTCATCTCCTTTTTTTTTCCTTTGTCTTTGACTCACTGATTCTTCTTTAGACATGGTGGCTGGTTTAGAGGCAAAGGTTTTTTTTTTTAAACTTTGTTTGAAAGCCTCTAGTTCAAAGGATGACAATGAGTGATGTAAGGAAATTTTTTTGCAAATGAAGGCCAAATGAAATAAGTCTGGGACAAATTCAGAGTTTTAGGAGGAGGGTTATATGCACTGAGTATTTTTTAGGCTAAGGACAACCTCTAACTTGTGAATTTTTCCTTGGAAGGGTTAAGTATTGGATGTTTATTGAGATTAGGGTTTGTTCATTTTAAGCCTTAAATGTCCTCCTTGTTTATGAAAAGATTGCTTGCAAAGTGAGGAAGAGAGTCAATCAACCTTGTTTGACTAAAGGTGTAGCTTTGGAGGAATTTTTTTTGAGAAAATTGGGTGAAAGGCTAGCAGTGCGTAGTGCCTGCCCAACTGCTCGTTTAGGTCGGGTCGGGCCTGTCGGAGTGCAGCGCTGGTGTGTAGGTGGGCAGTTGGGCCAATATGGGCCTGTGCGCAGCGCCTGCCTAGGCGCATAGTGCCAGCTGCCAAGTGTGTAGCGCAGTGTTAAATAACACTACAACTACCCTGTCTGTGTGAAGCGCCGAAGGCCAGGTGTGTAGCATCGACCTCGGTGCGCAGCGCCTGCAAAATTTTTCAAACTTGCACAAAAACTTCAAAAATATTTTCCAATGGTTTGCTTCTTTTTTGCAGGGGTAAATGAGGTGTGGAAGATATTGAGGAGACTTCATATTCCACTTTGAAAAACAATTTTGATGCCCAGTACCCATTTTTATAAGGTTCATCTTCCTTACTTTTTCTCACTGTGCTTTGTGGCTTTTTGGCCCTTTAGGTGGCAGCTTTGGCATAAAATGTTTCTGTTCTTGCTAGAAGCCCCTAGATGTCTTCCTTGTGCTCCTAAAAACCTTCATTAAGTTTCAACAAGTGCCTTTAAACCATTTTGAACAATGAAAAACTCTTTATGACAATTTGACACTTGTAAAATAGTAGATTCTATGAATTTTTGACAATATCTCCTTTATTGACATTTTGTCAAGTTTCCTCTCTAAAACAGTGAAACAATATCTCAGTATGAGAAACCTAGCATAAAGCATTAATAGTCCCTTTAGTTTCCATGTGGGCCATCATTATGACAGGCATTTGGTTTTCTCATCTTTATCAATTTTCCCCGTTGATAGCCATCTTGACAATCCTGGAGAAATGTCATTTTATGACTCACCTATATTTTGCAGAATATACCTTGATAAAGAAGACATTTAGGATGGCCTTACGCCCTCAAACCAGCTACATGTTTGTTCCTAGTTTGCAGATGATGTATGTTAGTACTGAAGGAGGTGAGGTGTCTAAACCATTTTTGTGCTTTTTCTAGCCACTTATATTCCTACAGGTGCCTACACCACTCCTTCCCTTTGATCACTATCTCTTTTGAACTTAGACAACTCTTTTTATCAATAATAACTTCTGCTTGTCATAGTCTCCATCCTTAGGTAATTTCAACCCATGTTTGCCCTCTTTGACTATTTGAGACTGCTCCTGACTGTTGCTTTCTTCTTGCTATGAATGGTCTTGTTAAGATGATTTTCTCTTTTACCTTACCTCATTGCTAATCTGATGGTTTTTTGACCCTCTTGCAGAAGTGTGAGTGAATGGCAGCTGTCCCCTTCCAAGATTCATGCTTTAGGCTAAAAAACCTTCCTTGAATGATCTCTTTGGTGAATATAGGACAAACTGACTTGTCCCCTTTTTTGAATGCATTTTCTTCATATAGTAAAAAAAAGTTTATAGGGCACCAAATCCATCCTATGACTTTGTCAAAACCCTAGGTGATCTAGTGGAGGCCTTCTTGGACTTGGTTTTTGGATTGAGACCTAGAACTTAGGCTTAACAAGTGCAAGATAGAGTTTTTAGGATAGAATGATGTATTGAAGGTCTAAAATCCAATGTACTTGATTTATCTAAAGAGTCTACAGAGATATTTTGAGACTATGAGTGTTTGAGAGTACTTTGGGAGACACAACAAGGCTGTTTGTTTGGTGGGTTTAAGTAGCAGTGGGGGGTTTTTAGGCAAAACAAGATAGAGGATTTGGGCCACAGGTGAAATTATATAGACAGGGATAGTGACATAGGCCACTAATGGGTCTTCTGGGACTGGTATACAATGCTAGACATGGTGGAAAAGATGAAATAGTGAAAAATTATCTTTAAGGATGATGAAGGCAGTGAGATTTCTAGAACTCACAATGTTCAAGAAATTTGTTTCTAGAAATCAAGGGAAAACATTTAGTCATCTATGAAGGCAAAAAATTACTGATGACTAACAGTGGTTACACTTGGGGAGGGCAACTCCTTTTCAGGAGGTGTCCAAAACTTTAGATTTCTGGCTTTATGAAGACCAGTGCCTCATCCATTGGGTAGATTTTTACCTCTTTCTCTTGCTCATGCTTGTTCAAAGCTTATGATCTCAAAAATTTGAAAGACATGATTAGCTTAAATCCATCTCTACCTACCCAACCTACTTGCCTAACATTTTTTCTTCTTCCAGTGCTTTTGGACTAGCAACCTTGACACATTTTTGTTTTTTGAAAGAAAAATAAACTATCTATTTCTACCTTATGTCTTTCTGGAGCTCAGATTAGGCTAATGAACTCCTTTGATTCTCTACCTATACTATTCAACTGCCAAGGTTAAGTTGTTTGACAGGATTTATTCACTAGGCTACAAACATGAAATTGAAAACATGGCTAAATCAAGATTAGACAATCTGATTTATCATGGGTTTGTGGCATAAAAACAAGATGCACACAAATGTTATTTTTGTACAAAATAAGATTTAGAAAAACCAGGGCTAGGATACATTGTTTGTTACTCATCCCTATTTTTCTATTTGGTTCTGTTTTAGGCATGTGTAACTAGTATCTTTCTACCTAATCTATGTTTTGACAAGTCAAGATTGAACAATTTGACCCATTATCTTTCACTAACTTATCAACAAATAAATTTCAAACATGCTTCAGCCATGATTAGGCTAGATGACTGAAGCAAGACTCCTTCAAGCACTAGTAGTGGTATTTAGATTAACACACTTTCAGAAGTTCTATTTTCTAGGTATGGGACTTTACCTCTTTTCAAATATGCCCTCTTTTCCATTTTTCTGTTTTGTATTTTTTTTTTTTGTGATTTCTCTCAATATCTTTTCATCAAACAATGATATGTACAAAGCATGAGAATTTCTAACTAAGACTCTAATGGCCATGGTATGTGATTACCCTGTTTTCCCCAGGATCATCTACCAACCATTTTTCATTCAGTTCTTATGGAGAAGGAGCATGACTATCTATTTTTGGGGGCATGGTGCAAAATTTCTGCCAAGAATTTTCAAATATGCCAAGTTCTCCTTTACATTTCTTCTTTGAGTTTTGTTCCCAAACCTTGTTTCTATGAAAGCCATTTTCTATTTGAAAAAGATCAGTTTCATCAGCTCCTAAACTAATGACAAAGTCATCAATGTAAATCATAGTGAAAAATTTGGTAATTGTGGCCTCTTGGAAGGTATCTTTAGTTTTCCTTATTCTAGGAAAAATTTGGTCAAGCATGTAGTCATCCCAAGGAACTTTGAAAATGTCTTTGTGTTGATTGATTTGAAGCAGTATCATATCATGAAAACCTAAAACACTACCAATCAAATTCACCTTGTTAGAAACTTCTATTTTTGGCATAAGATAAATTATCTTGGGAAAAGGGTGTTTGTATTCCATGGAGGGTTTGCCTAAGTGTCTAAAGTCCATACACAGCCTGCATCCTTTGGTTTTCTTAGTTAGTAATAGGATTTTTCCAAAGGATTCATAGTTCTTCTTGGAAAGAGGTCTCTTTGGAACAATATCTATGTAATTAAGTTTTGAGCTTTTACTTCTATAAACAAGAGCATCCTAAAATTTCTTGTATAACCTTAAGTATTTGATTTTTGTGTGTAATGGAAAGGTTTTGGATAAGTTAATCACCTTGGGTCTTCTTAGACTGCTTTTATCCCTCTATATCAGTTTCAAAATACATCCCTTTAGGATTGATGACCACATCAGTGAGGGTCAACAACTTTTCAGGAGGAACAAGACTCTCTGATAATAAGGTGTCGAGATAAGGAAGGAATATAATATTTCTTTGTTTAGGATCACCTAGGATTTTTGTTCTATGAGGGAATATTATCATTTTGGAATAGGTAAAAGGGAAGGTTTGGTTTTCTAATGTTTTCCATTCCTTTGAGCAACCTGATCCATATGTCAAACTGACCATTATTTTTGAGGTTTCATTGTTAGTCTATAGAGATTCAAGTTTGATTTTGTCATGATGTGTTTGTTCATGATTGCTAAAGGTCTGAATACTGAGTTTTCTATGCAAGGACTGATTCGATTGTTCTAGTGTGTCTTGATATGTTTCAACTTCATATACCTGCTCAACATTTTCTTCCTCATTATATATAATGAAAGAATCAAGATCTGAATGAATATAATAAAGAGGAGTGTTGTCTGGTCTGTCTTGACTACTAACCATATATTTCATATATGATTATCGATATAATCTTCTTGTCTGGTTGAAAACAGGGATGGTTGCATAGGACATATCTAGTTGAAGGTTCCCTTGAAGCTTGGCTCCCCAAGATCTGGATAAGAGCATGCCATACTTGGGAGGAATATCTGCCACTACTATTTCCATGACTAGATTCTTTGCAGGCACTTGTGCCAAGTTAACACAAAGGTCCTTGATGAGGCCCAAACATTTGACCCTACTGGAATCGAAGGAGTATAGGTCTTTATAAGTTTTAGTTATTTCTAGGCATAATCTCTCCATCACAACTTTGGGCATGAGATTGTGAGAGGCACCGAAATCCAACATGGCATTATGTAAGATTTTTTCATGTATGTTTAGGCTGATATAGAAAGGTGGAATGGCTCTGATACTTTCCTTCTATTTTAGGTCCAAATAAAAACTCAGGTGTGTCATCATCCAAGTGTAAAGTTTCAGCATCATTGCCTATGTTTAGTACCTTCAACATCTGAGATCTATATATGGGTTGAGTAACTAAATCAATGAGGGGCATATTTATCGTAATTTTGGCAATCTCTCCCTCAAAACTAAAAGGCACTAATGTTTTGGACATATTAACATCAACTTTATCAACCATGATATTCTCTGCATTCTTGATTAGTTGATCCTGATTTGGAGTTTTAGTCAAAATAGTTTTCTTAGGATCACTGGTGGAGGTACTAGGACAGTTAAGGCCATTGTTTGGCTGGTTGATTTTTCCTTTGTTTGCTTCAGCTTTCTTAACCATAGTGTTGACATTCTCTGTTGTTTTCTTGGAGGTGTTTTCAGGTACTTTCTGGACAACAACATCTATTTTGTCTTTCTTGGTTAAGTCTAGGTACTTTTTACTCCTAAGATCATATTGCTTATGGATTTCCATGATGGCATTTTCAAACCCCATGTGGTAGTCTTCAGATTCTTCAATGTTTGTGTCAGTTTGATCTGAGGAAAAGAAGATTTGTTCTTCTTCAGTGAGAAAAACATCTCCTTCATTATCAGAACCTGTTATATTTATATGGCTTTCTTCAGGTTCTATAATTTCTCCTTCATCTTCATCTACACAATTTTGTTGAAGGGGAGGTCTGATTTTTTGGTCATTTTCCCTTTGTTTGATTTGAGGGGTATCTCTTATAAATTTTTGAGTTCTGTTTCGGTTTTGGGAGTTGACTTGGTTTTCCCTATGAGGTGCCCTTTCATTTAAGTTTATCTTCTCTATCATTCTCTCCATAGTCCTCATTAGGTTGTCTATTTTGGTATCAACAGAGGAGGTTTAGGGCATGGTTTCATCCTTGTAGGTTACCCTCCTTTCTGATTTAAACCTAGCCCTCTTTTCAATTAGGTTTACCTTTGCACTAATAGCTGCCTTTTTCATTTCTTCTAAGGTTTCAGAGTCTCTTTCTCTTAATTGGAAAGTCATGTCAAGATCAAAACCTTTAGGGAATTTCACTAGTGCTAGGCCAAGTGGAGGTTTCATGTCAGGTGGGAGGGAGTTATAAACATTGTTAAACCTGGTGCAATAGTCTTGCACACTTTTCCCTACATTCCTTTTAAGGTTGTTGTATTTAGACAAGATTTGGAGGGGGTTTTTCTTGATTTCCCATTTGTTTATAAAATTTTGGTAGAGGGAAGGGAGGTCATGTATTGAATTAGGAGTTAATGCTTTGAACTATTTTTTGGCCTCTCCTCCTAGGCTTTGTGCAAATATTCTCATCTTAAGGGTTTCTTCCTCTATCTCCATGTAATCAAAAGCATCATTGATTCTATCTACATGCTGTTGAGCAGTGATGGATTCAACCACGATGAAATGAGGGATATTAGATCAATAGTCATTGGGCAAAGGCACTAGGGGTTGGGGTAAGACAAAAGGTGTATACCAAGCTGCCATGATGGGAACTTGAGGATTTATAAGAGGTGTGTTTGTGATAGGGGGTGTAGGATTAAGTGAAGTGGTTTGCACAATGGTGGTATGGATGGGTGTGGTGGAAGTACTTGGACCAACAAACTGGTTTTGAGTAGATTTGGTATGGAAAGAGTTGAAGTGATGGAGAAGCTAAAAGTCAGGTGGTGTGGAAGGAGATGCTTCTCTGCTCAAACTCTGGCACAAATCTAAAGGTTCAAGTTCAGTTTGGTCAATATCAGTTTGAGACCTGTTTGTAAATAGGTTTCTAGTATGGTGCAAGTCAAACTAGGGATCTTGCAAAGTTGTGAGATTTTCAGGTACATAGCTTGTTCTATGGATGGTCCTAACAGTGGTTAAGTTTCCAGATCTAGAATTTTGCCACAAAATCTTCTCTGGGTCATCAACTATGTTGGGAGGGTTTGGGTCCGGATGAGATTTGGTAGTGATCCTATGTGAAGCCAGATTTCAATTTTCAAAATTCAGAGAGGCTGAAAGTTTTTAGAACTGTTTTCTAAGGCTGACCTCTCTTAAGGCTTGGTATTTATAAAATATATGAATGGGTTCGTAAACTTCTTAGGATTGGTGTGAAACAAATATAGGAATTCAAATGAGTGTTAATGATATAAATAGGCCTATTGGAGGCTAGTGGAGTTGCCAGATGGAAATTTTTAGCTTTTTTGAAGGTAAAATGTATTATGGTCCACCACCAATAAGTAATAAAAACCAATCTAAGGGAGTTTTGGGGTTTTCTAAGTCTCTTAAAGTTTGTGAGAGTGTCCTATAACTGAGTCATCATTTTTCTAAGATGATAAAGAAAATAGAGTCTACTCTTTGGCTGATAGTGTGTGCTCTTAATGATTTAATGAGGGTATCTGGAGTTCTAAGGTTTACTTATTTTGTCACTAACTCAGAAGGTCCATCATGATCATCATTGTGTTAGTGTGGTGATGATGTGGAAAAATGATCACTAGATACTATCAATCAATTTTCTAAGCTCAACAGAAGCTTCAAATGAGTCTTTAGGGGTTTTGTTAAGTCCCTATATTAATAGTGTAGCCCCTTATTATGTTAGTGTAGCCCCCCTTATTATTATTATTGTACCCCTATAACCCCCATAATGTTATTATTGTGCCCTTACATTATTATTGTTAGGTCGGCTAGGATTACATTGTGGCCCACTAGGATTACATTATGGCCCCATGGACTCCTATATATAGAAAGGAGGTTTTGTAGATTGTATCATCCAAGAATTGTTCATTTATGTAATGTATTGGAGGTTGCCCCCTCGAAGTGGCTTATTTCTAAGGCGTTCATATCTCTTTTCTTCTCTTTTTGGAGCTGGTTACACAACATTTGGTATCGGAGCTTTGGATTCTAGGGTTTCGCTGCTCCAAACAGGTCATCGTGGAATTTTCGCTATAACTTTTTTTCTACGAAGCTTCAGAAGCTGAAATTTTTAGGGTGCGAAGCTGAAATCTTGAGAAAGTTTGTATAAAAATTTCAGAGCTTGGTTCGCAATATTTTCGGAGATATGATCTGTGGAAGTTAGGTATTTTTTCAGGCTCTTAAACAGGTCATCGTGGCATTTGCGCTATAAAAAAATTTCTACGAAGGTTCAGAATCTGAAATTCATATGGTGCGAAGCTGAAATCCTGAAGAAAGTCTTCAAAAAATTTCAGAGCTTGGTTCGCAATATTTTTGGAGATATGATCTGTGGAAGGTAGTGCTTTTTCAGGCTCCTGAATTTCATCTCAAAGAGGTGATCGTGGGAAAACTTCAATAACTCTCTCTCTGGGCATTGGATTGAAGTGTCGTAAAAAGTGGTTGCAAGTACACAGACTGAAGTTTTTTGGCTATCAATTTCAGAGACAAAGGACAAAACAGTGACACGTGGCAAGTCGTACAAGTTCGCTCTACTAAACCAGTCCAGAATTAGGTCATTGTGGGAGATTGGACACAACTTTTTCTTGGAGAATCCAAATCAGGTCAGACCTATGGCATTTGAAAGAAGCTTCAGAGATCGACTACAGGGCTGAATTTCAGATATCGAAGATTTTCAACTATAGAGATAATTCAATTTCAATATCGAGCTCCTAAAAGCTAGTAAAAGGTGTGTTTGACGGGCCATAAGTCTTGTTTGAAGAATCAATTTGAATTGATTCCAAAGGCATATTTTTAGTATTTTTATCGATTATTGGGTGATACCCTTCCTCCAAAAAATAATTCCATACCCGATAAGCCCTCGAAAACCTACTATGACGCATGAAGGGAAGAATAAGAGTTGCGGTATGAGATATCAAAATTACGGTACCAAGTACCTTGAAGTTTCGATCTTACGAAGAGCAATTGAAGATGAAATAGATGGTTTAAAAGCAGAAATGGAGGCTAATTTGGATGGTTTGAAGGATCAAATAATAGAAAATATGGATGATAAAATAGTGGAAGATCACATCGAGCATCAACAAGAAGTTCTCCAACTCTCAAAAGATAACCCAACTTTGGTGCAGAATCTAGTGAAACAACAGGAAGATCAACATGACATCGAAAGAAGTTATGAAGCAGTCATAGAAATAAGAACTCGTCAAGTACAATCAATTTCAGAGTATCTCGGAAAGTGGAAGAACTTTCCTGTAGAATATTTCACATGGGAGGATGAGAATTTTATACAGAAGCATCAAGAAATAATCAAGCGTTGAGGACAACACTTGTTTGAAGGAGAGGGGCATGTTAAGTCCCTACTATGTTAATAGTGTAGCCTTATTATGTTAGTGTAGCCCCCTTATTGTTATTATTGTACCCCTATAACCCCCCATTTTGTTATTATTGTGCCCTTAAATTATTATTGTTAGGTCGGCTGGGATTACATTGTGGCCCACTAGGATTACATTATGGCCCCATGGACTCCTATATAGAGAAAGGAGGTTTTGTAAATTGTATCATCCAAGAATAGTTCATTTATGTAATGTATTAGAGGTTTCCCCCTCGAAGTGGCTTATTTCTAAGGTGTTGATATCCTTTTTCTTCTATTTTTGGAGCTGGTTACACAACGAGGTTGCTAAGAAACTATATACTCGAAGGTCCCGTGATTGCCCGGAGATATTGGTACGTGATGAGATGACAAAAATGATCACTAGATATATTTAATACTGTTTTGAGTCCTAAGAATACTTGAATTGCCCTTTTAACTCGGAAAGTCCTACTGGTATCACCGAATGTTAGTGTGGGGATGAGGTGGTGATAAATAGCCGTCTTTTGTGTGAAAGAGGCTTAAAGTCCACAAGGAATACTTAGATTGTCAACGACTCGGAAGGTCACCGTGATCGCTGCGAATGTTAGGGTCCCGTGATTTGGCATATTGGCAAGCCGGATGACGGGGTAACATGGAACCAAGCTTTGGAGTCCTAGGACCTAGCCTTCTTGGACTAAGAGAGGATCTCTCTATTGGGTGCAAAGGGTGTGTTCTTTTTGCTCTAGGGTTTTGATTTTAGGCTAGTTGTTAGGAGTAGGGTTTGTTGATTGTTTTGGTTGGGAAAGATGGTCAAATGAAATAGGTGGAGTGAGAGTATGTCAAAGCCATTTGGCTATGGAGTCAAGTGAAAGTCAAGAGTGTCTAAATGATGAAACAAAGTGTATTGCAGGGCCAATTTAGCAGGGTCAATGGATCCTTAAAGTGATGTATGTTGGTGTAATGAACATTAAGTTGGGCAAAAGACTAAGAGATATTACACATATATAATCTGAGCCATAACTCATGAGGTAGGGAAAACCATTGATCTCATTAAACAATACTCAAATTTATAAACATATAAGATGAACATTCCAGTGAAACATAGAAGCATTAAAACTCCTAACTTTAGAAATTCACCTTCAGATTTTGGGAAAACATACAAGATTTAAACAAATAACTTAATCTATGAAGAGGAAACTCCTATACATCATATTTCAAGCTACTGGGAACTCTGAAACAAGTTTACAAGCATGGACAAAGGGCAAGATCTAACGAGACCTCTTTATCTTAACCTAATCAATAAATATTCCACAAAAAGGCTTCAAGATAGGGTTTTGAGAACTTCATATAAGCAGGGCATACCATATATCTTACTTGTAAGCTAACATACTAACCATGCATGAAACAAAAAAAAAAAATTGTGGACCTAAGGGGCACCAAATAATTCCTTAATATGGCCAAAAGAGAAAACATAAAGGCTATAACAAACAGGAGGACTGAGGTGCCTCAAAGAACATGTCTCAACCTATACTTTTCTGTTTAATAATAGCTAATAAACATGAAACATAATGATAACAAAGGAAACAATAGACAAATTAGGAAAACATCACCATTGACCAAGCTATGGAATCTTGCAAACAAGCTTCTCCATCATCTAAGCAAACAAGGCATTCATCCACTTCACAAAACCAATTCTTCTCCAAGCTCATGAAACCATGTATATTTCTCTTCAAGCTCATCAAATGCCAACAAAATACATAGGGGCCTCATGCTCTATTTATGGAGAAAATGAGGACTAAAACCCTAAATGTGGTAGGAAAATGTCAAATATGGTCATAAATATCATTTATGGCCAAGAGACCATGCAAGGCCCAAGGCACATAATATCCCAAGAATTAAATGCTAAAATAAATATTTGCATGTAATTCTAGCTTAATTTTCCTCAAAAAACTCGAAAATATCTATTTGCAATAAATGAGTGTGTTTTGTTGACTTTTGGTCCAAAAGACACTAGGCAGCTTCTATGCGTAGCGCCACTTCAACAGAAAATGGGGTCTCTTGCAGCTGAGTTTTGGACCCCTTCCTGACACTGGATTTGGCACCGCAATGGCCCGTTGGAAAGCTTGGTGAGTCTAGTTTTCAGAAATGCTTGATTTGTGCTGAGTAGATGCGATTTGACTATCCAAAAATCAAATCTCCCAACACTTCTCTGTACGCATCGCCTGGTCTGAAAATGAGGCAGAAAGGTCAATTTTTTGATGTTTTTTGACCTTTTGAGGGGGTAAAAATGCTCCAAATTATCTGAAAATTGGTGAGCAGACTATTGGTGATGTGAGAAGTCCAAAAATGAAAACTTTGAGAGCCGAGGATGCACCAATTTTGTGCGTAGCGCCTGGGGTCAAAATTTGGAAAAAACCAAAAGTTGTCCAGTTTGTCTCAAACTTGGTGGAGAGGTCCTTCAAGGGTTTAGATAAGCCTATGAAAAATCTTGAGTTATGTCTCCAATTTTTTTGGTATTTTACTCTCTTTGAGTGTTTTTGATTTTCAAAGAATTCTTTTCTGATTTCTTCATTTTCACTTTGTTCCTGTTTTTGAATTACTTGCTACAATTCTCTCACTATCACCTTGCTTAGCATGAAAACCACCCTCTGCTTTGTCTTCACCATCCCTTTATATTTTATCTTGCTATTTTTAGTGCTGTTGCCTTGGTTTTGGAGTTGATCATCAACCTCTATGTCTGTTTCACTTTGGCCCTGTCCTTCCTTGACGTCTTCTCCTTTGTCATTTCCTGTGCTGTCACTGTGGATTCCTTGGTCATTCAAAAGCTGATTAGTGTCATGATAGTAATGAAAACTCTCATGAATGTCATGACTATTTCCTTGCTCATCATGTTCTATCTTATCAGTAGTATTATCTTCATTACTGCTTTGGTTAATGACTTCACCTTCAAATTCCGACTCAGCTTCATCATTGGTCTACTCTTGACCTTAAATTTCTTCATCCCCATCTTCCTTTGTTTCTTCACTTATCATCATCCTTCATGTTGTTATTATCTACACCATCATTGTGCTCACTATTATGTACAAGTCCTCTTTCCTCATGGCTATCATGTGAACCTTGTTTGTCATAATCATTATGTTGCTGCTCCTCTTTAGACTCTATTTTTTCCCTACTGTCTTTACCATTTTCATTATTTTCATCTTCTTGATTAGACTCTGTAGTTGCCTCACTGCTTTATGCCTTTGCCTTATTTTCACCACTTTCTTCCATGCTATCATCATCCCTTTGATCTTTCTTATTAGGCTTTACCTCTTTCTTGATGATGTCATCTCCTTTGTTTTTCCTTTGTCTTTGACTCACTGATTCTTCTTTAGACATGGTGGCTGGTTTAGAGGCAAAGGTTTTTTAAATTTTTTTTGAAAGCCTCTAGGTCAAAGGATGACAACGAGTGATGTAAGGACAAATTTTTGAAAATGAGGGCCAAATGAAATAAGTCTGGGACAAATTCAGAGTTTTAGGAGGAGGGTTATATGCACTGAGTATTTTTTTTAGGCTAAGGAAAACCTCTACCTTGTGAATTTTTCCTTGGAAGGGTTAAATATTTGATGTTTACTGAGATTGGGTTTTGGTCATTTTAAGCCTTAAATGTCCCCATTGTTTATGAAAACATTGCTTGCAAAGTGAGGAAGAGAGCCAATCAACATTGTTTCACTCAGGGTGTAGCTTTGGAGGCAATAATTTTGAGTTTTTTAGCCTTTTTGAGCAAATTGGGTGAAAGGTTGGTTGTGTATAGCACCTACCCGACTGCTTCTTTAGGTTGGGTCGGGCCTATCAGGCCTGTCAGAGTGCAGCACCGGCATGTAGGTGGGTAGTTGGGCCATTCTAGGCCTGTGCGTAGCGCCTTCCCAGGTGCATAGCACCGAGCACCAGGTGCGTAGCGCAGTGTTAAATAACCACGTTCTGTGCGTAACGCAAGCGCCAAGGGCCAAGTGTGTAGCGTCGGCCTCGGTCCGCAACACATGCAAAATTTTCCAATTTTGCACAAAAAATTCAAAAATATTTTCCAATGTGGTTTCTTCTTTTTTTAGGGGTAAATGAGGTGTGAAGGAATTGAGGAGACTTCATATTCCTCTTTGAAAAACAATTTTGATGCCCAAAACCCATTTTTATAAGGTTCATCTTCCTTACTTTTTTCTCACTGTGCTTTGTGGCCTTTTAGCCCTGTAGGTGGCAGTTTTGGCATAACATGTATTTGTTCTTTGCTAGAAGCCCCTAGATGTCTCCCTTGTGCTCACAGAACCTTTATCAAGTTTAAACAAGTGCCTATAAATCATTTTGAATAATGAAAACCTCTTTATGACAATTTTATGCTTGTAAAGGTGTGGGTCTGTCATTTTGACAATATCTCCTTTATCGACATTTTGTCAGGATTTCCTCTCTAAAATAGTGAAAGCAGTGTCTAGGTATGAGAAACCTAGCATAAATTATTAATAGCCTCTTTGATAATTTCCATGTGGTACATTGTAACACAATATCATTCAATAAAAAGTCGGGAGAAGCTCTGGGTAATTTAAGGTTGCTAAGGAAAAATTGTCGAAGAGGAACAAGTTCAAGGAGATAAACAAAACATTTTCGGACTTCTGGATGCATCCAGTCTTAGAAAATTACCTATTTCATAGGCATCTTTGCAAATGTCAGGCACCACAATAGAGAAAAACCCTATGGGTGCAATTCTGGGCCAGGTAAAAGCTTTAGGAATAATTGGACAGTTATGTTCATGCTTGGATGTCTTAGGAACAAACCTCATGTCAGGGTCCTGCAATTCAGTACTTGCAATAGCTGAGGCATGTAAAGCACTATGGCTACTAATCGATGCTTTCAATCTACTTTCTGGTATTGTTCAGAAGTGTGTTTTCCTCTAAAAATGCACTCAAAGCTTATCTCCAAGTTATTGGATCAAGAAGCATTTTAAGGCTACCGAAAGCTGAACATGAAACCGCTGGGGTTGTGCAAACTGTGACTGATTGTCTTTTGAAATCAAAGGGTGTGCAGTTTGCTTATCGCTATGCACTTTTGCAAGGCTCATAATCCAGTCTGTCAGCATGAATGCACGTTTTGATGCGTTGCTGCATTTACAATGCAGCAGTTTGTGATATAATATGTGGTATAACAAACCAAGATGCTGCTTCTATGGTTCATCTGCTTCTAATAAAGATGCAGCCTAAGGCGAATGTATTAAATCCGATAATTCTGGCAAAATGTCTGCCCCAGGGTTTCCTACAATTGCACAGGGTTTGAAGTTCTGTGGTGAGCATAATGCATCCTTGGAATAACGGGAAGGAAAATCGATGGGAAAGTTAGTTGAAGAAGTTAATAGTCCAGTTGGAATGAAGTCAAGAGGACAAGTAACACGTGTTCCTCCGTATATGGAGTCCGATGGAGGCATGCCTCAGAATTACAAGAGAAATTGTGTGCATGGGGTTCGTTTTGAACAGAATAATGTTACTCACAAAATAGTACTGCATAACAATTCCTCAAATGGACTAGGAGAACGTGCCATTTCTAAAGACACGGATGTTTTAAAAGTTGGTTTTCAAGAAATATCTAAGAAACGAGATGGTCTATTTGAGGATCTGACGCCTTTCCAATTACATTATCAAGCTCGAGCAAAATAATTTCTTGAGAGAGATTACATAATGTGTTACTGAAATCAACACAATTCTACGTGGTGACAATGATGGAATGGTGTTAGCGAATGACATAACACTTGCCGCTGGCAAGGTCACGAAGGCACCTGATATAGGAGTGGCTATAAATGATACGAAAGAAAAAAGAAAGCTATCTGAAAGGTTTGCTTCCATGCGAAATTCCTTCCAAGAACTGAACGAAAGCTGTATCAAAAACCAATGGTCGCCAAGCTATACAGTCATCGATTCAAGTGATGCCAAGGAACTCTCTTTTGCAACTGTTACAGTTCGAGGTGTAGACGTTGAACTTTCAGAACGGGGAAAGCTGAAAAGTAGAGAAATGGAAGAAAAAGAATCTGCAGTATCGTATATGATGAAGTACATTGTATCGTATGAGTGATCGGTAAGAGTGACTAGATGTCCGAGTCCTTGAAAACCTGCGTCTGGACTGCAACCCAGCAAAAATAGCGAATTCATCTCACAAGCACTTGCTCATCAAGCATCTTCTGATGATTGGTCATCTGGCTCCTTTCCTCAACATCGCTGTGTAGCCTGAGCAGTGTTGATTCGACAGGTCTGAGCTCTGTTCTGAACAAATTGGCAGTGGGAACAGGACAGAGCGGATTCGAACATACAATTACTCCCAAAGCTGGGTAACTGATCATCGGGTTGGGATAAATTAGCATTCAATAGAAGATATCGTGCAGGGTGAAAGCTTGGATATTTTCTTCGATGCTCTTATTTCTGAAGCAAGAAATGGATGCAATTGCTTCGTCCGGTGATATCTCCTGAATCCTGATATTGCAATTGTTACCTGAAATGGTCAGAAATAGTTCTGGGTAGTGATACATTTGAAGGTAGAGCAGCAGATTCCGATTATGTATATGATGAATCATTAAAGTATTACTACAGCAGCAAACGCATATATATTACAGTTAGATCAACGATGTGGATCATTTGGCCCGGATCCAATGGTCTTACGGGGGCATGAATTAAACGGAGTTTAGGAGAGATGCTACCCCCGTAAGTGGTTTGATTTAAACCACTTTTTCCAAAATCGACGGCCATGATGTATTACGGCCCCTCCGGTCCATTTCTTAGAAACAACGATCATTACCCCCCGTAGGTAGTTTTGGATTTTCCAAAACCTTGGGTGACTTTATTATTAATCGAATGCATAGTAGTGGGACCCAAAATGCACTATTCGCCCTTTTAAAAAGCTTTCAATTCGATTTTTGGGGTTTTTATTATATATTATGTATAATATTCAACATATATTTTGTAAATTTAAACTGATTCCGTTACTTTCTAAGCATCGGTTTATAAACACAGTCAAAACGATTAAGTTACATCAAAGGGGAGGGCTAACCAGCGAGAGATAGGAGACGTATAGGGTTAGAGGTTTTGGAAAATCTTGAAGCCAAATTCTGTATTCCAGAATAGCAAATCAATGTAAAAGTATGCAAGTTTCTAGCATTTGCTTACGCTGAAGAGTTCTATCTAGTTTACATATTGTTTTTCGTCTGAATGAAACAAAGTGATTTGAGCTGCGGGTCTTTTTACACTTGCGTATCTAAGAGTTAAAGGCACCTTAATGTGTGCTCCTTTATTTTAACCTTATCTTTACATAATTCTTCTGAGTTTTAAAGTGATAGTTTCTGTTTTAAACGGCATATCAGTTTGAAATTCCTTTCTCATTTTCTTCCACCCAATCATTTCAGCATAAGTGAAATATAGCATTGTATAACATATATGGGTTTGTTGTTTAAGGGGTTATACAATCAATGTTTTAGGAGTTTTTCAATACAGAGACAAAGTATATCAATTTGTGACAGAAGTACATAATGTCTCAAGCACTGATTTCTTTACACAGCAAGAAATTGTTTCTTGAGGAACAACATTAATTGGCGCCGTTGCCGGGGAACGAAGATTCGAAGTTCATTTCCCTGGGTTTTCTTTCTACTTCCTCTGGTTGTTCAGTGAGGAGGAAGTTTTGGCTGTGTTTACTTTGTACAAAATTCTCATTTTCACAAAGCCAAACGCGAGGTCACATACCTTGCAGCAGATGGTTTATTAATCCTTTCTTTTTGATGGTGAACAAGATTCAGATTTGAAGATTGGTTGTTTCTTATTCACCTGGCGACTCCACGGATGAATGTTTCATTAGATGAAGAATTTTCCTGGCAAGAAGATGAGAAAGTATCATGGAAGAAACATGTATCAGAATTTCCGTTTTTTAAAGGAGGTTCTATTTTTATTTATCAGTTTAGTAATTCATTTTCCCATTTATATTAAAAGGATTGTTTCCTGCTTTGTTTTATCAGAAGATTACAAAGCCCAGAATGTAAATTCATTATTGGAAAAAGATGATTTTGCCTCTGCTTGTATTATAAATCTTGACACGGGTGTATCTCCTAAACATGAAAGGAGGGATGATTGTTGTATTACAATCCCAGAAGATAATCAGTTACAGTCTGGGCATAAAGGTGATGATTCATCATCTTTGGATGATAAGGTTTTGCCTCATAAGAAATTCACTGTTTTTCAGTTCAAAAACAGAGAAATCTTTAGACACCTGAAGTTGCCCGCTATTCTCCATCAATATCCTTCAAACGGATTCAAGTCCTTGCCTAGTTTCTCTGGAAAGGAGAAAAACATTTCAGCTGAGTCACATATCTTGGAATTTGAATACTTTCTAGACAAATTCCAAATTATTCATGAAGACGTAGCTTTAAGGATGTTTTGCCATTCTTTAAAACAGGATGCTCAGCAATGGTTCCAGTGCTTGGAAGCAGGTTCAATCAACTCCTGGCAAGATCTTCAAGATGTATTCCTTACATATTGGGGTGAGAGTAAGTCATATGAAGAGCACCTTTTGGAATTACATTCTATCCGAAGGCAAAGTAATGAATCGATTTCTGAGTTTAATAGGAGGTTTCAAAAAATTTATTTCAGCATGCCAGAAGAAATTAGACCTCCAGAAGCAGCAACTATGGTCTATTATTTGAAAGCTCTTTCTATCGCCTTAGCTTTTTATCTCAGGGAGAGAAAGCCCAGCACTCTGAAGCTGATGTTTCTCCATGCGCAAGAAATCGAGAATAATGCATGGGCTTCTAGAAATTTTTCCTGCAATACAGAAAGTCTAAGTTTTGTCAAAAATAAAAGGGCTTGTGAAGGAAACATTGGAATCTCTTTACAAGAGAATGTAAGTTCAGAGCTGAATACAGTTTTTCAAAAAGTGTCAAAAGTTTCCTGTATTGACAAAGAACAAGAATCCAAGTCTTTTGAATATTCTAGTCAAAACTTAGTTGCAATAGCTGAACTGCATTATGAAAGCATGGAAGATCAGTGTAATAATTTTATGAGTAGTGAGGAAAATAGTGCAGTTTCTCAAACCTGTTTGCAAGAAGAGGAAGATTTTAGTTATCAATTGATGTTAAGTGAAGAGCATCAGCATTATGAAGAGAAAAATTTGGATGTTTATTTTCAGCCTAAATGCCTGCCCACAGGAAATGGCAGCCAAGTTCCTAACACACAGTTCCCGACTGAAAATTCAAACAATGAAGGAAACTGCCATGTTCAAAGAAGTCAACATCCGCAAAATGTTCGAGAAAAGGAGGTAACCAAAGTTTTGTCTCATGATTTCTATGATCCAGTTGTTGAATATATGGCAAATTTCTTCGGTCAGCAACAAGCTTTAACGCAAGGGTATGTACAAAATTTTGTATATGAAAATTTTTCAAGGTACATTCCTCTTTTGATTTTTCAATTTCAGCAGTATGAAGGTATTAAACCTGACAAGCAGATGTTGGATTGGTTCCATTGGAAGGTTGACTGTTGTAGCACAATATCTCTCAGCAAAAAGTCGGAAGAAGCTCTGGAAAATCTAAGGTTGCTGAGGAACAATTACCAAAGTGAAACAATGGTTCATGCTCTTATTTTATCATATGAAAAAGAGACACTTGGCATATGACATTCTTTCAATCCTTTGGAAAGGCGTATTGTTAGAAGGCTGCATTGGAAGTAAGAAGTTTGACTTAATGATCTTGACATTAGTGGCCATATCTCATGGCTTGCTAATCTTGACAGCAAAACTTTGTCAACTTTCAGATGTAGGAGACATATTTTTTCCTCTTTGCCAAGTGGGCTTAGCTGGATTACAGTTTGCTTTGAGCCTTATTTTGACTACCAACTATGAAATGTTTAGATTAGTTATAGCTTTCCCTTGCCAGAACCTGTATAGAGTGATTGTTTCGGCAAATTATTCAGTGGAGATTGATTTTGTATATTTCTTATGCCCACTGCTGCCTATCTCTGGTTTAATATGTGGAACTGTGCCAGGTGTACATATGGAAATGGCAATGAGATTAAGGATGCTTGGCTTGATAGTGTGGAGGTGGATAGTCGTTTTACAGAATAGATGAAATTGGGCAGAGCACAGAGGTTGTTCAGGGCTCCATTGTCGATTTAAATCTATTTGGGAAAGTCGTGAAGCTAACTGCAATTCAGCCATTTAGTTTGGCAGTTGATGCATTGAACCAGTGCAATGCAGTCTCGGAAGGACTCATGACAGATGAGCTGAGGAATTTTCTAGAGCTAAACTTGCCAAAAGTTAAGGAGGGGAAGAAACCTAAATTCAGATTGGGAGTGGCAGAACCAAAGCTAGGTTCTCAAATTTTTGAAGTTTAGAGTATTCCTTGCCAGAGCAATGATTTTGTGTTGGAGCTTCTTTGAGGAGTTCATCTCCATTTGCACACATTCATTAGGGATCTTAAGGAAGTAGACTTGGAGAAAGCTCAATTGGGTCTTGGGCACAGCTACAGCAGAGCCAAAGTGAAGTTCAATATCAACAGAGTAGATAACATGGTTATACAGGCTATTAATCTTCTTGATACTCTGGACAAAGACATTAGCACCTTTTGCATGAGAGTAAGGAAATGATATTCGTGGCATTTTCCTGAGCTGGTTAAGATTATTAATGACAACTATATATATGCACGAGTCGAAAAGTTTGTGAAGGATAAGTCCATGTTATCGGATGATGCATCCCCTGAATTAATAGAAATAACTGGAGATGAAGACAAAGCCAAGGATATCATAGAAGCGGCGAAAGCTTCCATGGGTCAAGACATATCTCCAGTTGATTTAATAAATATTGAGCTGTTTGCACAGAGGGTTATAGAACTTTCTGAGTATCGGAAACAGCTCCATTCTTATCTTGTGTCAAAAATGCATGATATTGCTCCAAATCTTGCAACTTTGATTGGTGAAATGGTAGGTGCTCGATTGATCTCACATGCTGGGAGCCTTACAAACCTTGCAAAATGTCCAACATCAACTCTTTAGATTCTGGGTGCTGAGAAAGCTCTTTTCAGGGCTCTTAAAACACGTGGAAACACACCAAAGTATGGTCTTATTTTTCATTCATCTTTTATTGGAAGGGCTTCTTCTCAAAACAAGGGGCGTATATCTCGTTACCTGGCTAACAAATGTTCTATAGCTAGTCGTATTGATTGTTTCTCTGAGACAAATACAAAAGGCAATAATACAACATTAGTCATCGATGGCAGATGTTTGACATGGACAGTTACCGATCTAAAAATTCTTCAAAAGTCCCCAAGCATTTGATGCAGGCAAAACTAACATCATTGTATGGCATTGAGCATTCTAAGTCAGCTGACACATCCCTCAGGAGACAATCAGGTTCTGCCCAAAGCAGTTCGTTTCATTAGCTCAACCAAAAGAGGACAATACTTTCAAACTGTGCGAACGGCCAGAGAGACATGAATTCCACTTCACCTCTACAAATAGATGACGAAGAAGTCTCTGAAATGCTGGATCAAGCAATCTTAGCTGATGCAAAGAATTCATTACCTATTTATCAGAAGGAAAACGTTTGAAGGGTGAAAATACTTACACAAAAACGCAGACCCTTCCAGGTCACGATTTTCGTTTTCAAATTGTGGGCAAACGGAGGAAAATTTCAAAAAACCGCGACGTGGGTTTTTTGCAGAATATGCCCAATTGACTTCAGCGAGGAAATTGCTCAAAAATCCAAGTCTGTTTAAGAGATTTTAATGATTCTTCAAATGTCGAAGCTTTTCCGTAAAACGTTTTTCTTTGTAATTGGGTTTGAATCATTCGAACAAATGTCACCGAGCTTACTTTTTATATTTAATTTTTTTTACTACGTATCACTTTATTTTCAATTTGAAGAAATCTCACAACGGGCGGCAACCACATATAACATCGTTGAAGTAAATCGCCGATTTCCTCGGTTCGTATCCAACGGGCTTATGGGTATGAAGTAAACGGTTATGGAGACAAAGACTCCCGTAGATGGTTTGGGCTTGAAACCATTATTTACCAAGATCAATCTAGCCATGATATATTACTTGCATTCCCCATTCATTTCGTACAAGCTGCCATCAGCATCCCCCATAGGTGGTTATCGGTTTTCATAAACCATGGGTGGTTTTGTCAATTTAATACAAATGCATAATAGTGGGACCCAAAATGCACTATTCGCCCTTTTAAAACTTTCAATTCGATTTTTGGGTTTTTTATTATATATTATATATATAATATTCAATCATATATTTTGTAAATTTAAATGATTCCAGCACTTTTAAGAATCAGTTTTATAACTGATCAAAACAGTTAGGAAGTTACATCAAAGGGCTGATATAAAAGCAGAGATAGGAGTAGGATAAGGGGTTCGGAGTTTTGGGAAATCTTGAAGCTAAATTCTGTATTCCAGAATAGCAAATCAATGTAAAAGTATGCAAGTTTCTAGCATTTGTTTATGCTGAAGAGTTTTATCCAGTTTACATATTGTTTTTCGTCTGTGAATGAAATAGAGTGATTTGAGCTGCGGGTCTTTTATACTTGTGTATCTGAGAGTTAAATGCACCTTAATTTGCGCTCCTCTATTTTGGCCTTATCTTTACATAATTCTTCTGAGTTTTAAAGTGATAGTTTCTGTTTTAAACGGCATATCAGTTTGAAATTCCTTTCTCATTTTCTTCCACCCAATCATTTCAGCATAAGTGAAATATAGCATTGTATAACATATATGGGTTTGTTGTTTAAGGGGTTATACAATCAATGTTTTAAGAGTTTTTCAATACAGAGACCAAGTATATCAATTTGTGACAGAAGTACATAATGTCTCAAGCATTGATTTCTTTACACAGCAAGAAATAGTTTCTTGAGGAACAACACTTACCATGAATTGTATTCCTTCGATTCAAGAAGAGTCCATTGTTTGGGTCTTATTAAGGATTTAGTAGTTTCTCTTGAGAAAATTCCAGAAAAGAATGTCTTGATGGATTTGGTGGTGGTTGATATACCACCACGGTTTGGTATGTTGTTGTCTAGATATTGGGGAACGAAATTGAGAGGCACTCTGCAACTAGAATTCTCTTATGCCACCATCCCAATTTTCGGACAATTTAGAAACTTGTACTGGGAAACGAAGATGAAGTACATGATAACCAACAAAGAGAGGCCTAATAATCATCCAATAAATTGTATACATACATATTAAAATATTTCATTTTTTTCAATGATAGTGGCTTAAATGATGTAGATAGTCAACTTGTAGCAGTAGAATATGTTCCAAAAAAATTTAATTGCATCAGAACAATTTTAGAGAAGGGAAAAGAGAATCTGCCTAGTGTTTCAGAGCAGCCATCTGATAAGGCAGAGGAAAGTTCAAATCAGAATCAAGAAGTAGCGCGGACAATTGAGACAAAACAACAATCATAATTCCAGTACTTCGAGGTTGAAAATGGTCTATGGACCATGGATTTTGATGGTGCCTTGGGGAAAGATGGGGCATACATTGGAATTTGGATCCACAACCCTCTTCATCAGCATGGTAAGGTTCCTAAGAATGTTAGATTATGTTCATACAAAATGGATTTTGGTTGTTCTAACAACAAGGCAAAATATGAAGCATTGATCACTAGTCTCAAGATTTTGAAAAAGTTGGGCACAAGAAGAATTTCAGTATATGGCGACTCCAAACTTGTGATAAAATAGGTGAAAGGGGAATAAACATAGTTATCGATCAAACGGGAACTATTACCTCAAAACGCAGACTCTAACAAAAAAACATCAAAAAACTATGAAAAAACAACCCGAAAACAAAAAGTTGTATTCTGGAATAACTTTTTTTTTTTGGGTAAATTTTCAACATTTTTTAAAAATGGAAGTAAAAGTCAATTTTTTTTTTTTTTGGGGTGCAAAAAACACTCTGAAAACAGAAAATGTTGAAACAAAAATTTTAGAATAATAAAAATTTAAACCAAAAAAAAAAAAAAAATTCAATATTTTTTTAAGTAAAAAATTTTAAAAATTAAAAAAAAAAAAAAAAAAAAATACAGAAAAAAATAAAAGAAAAAATAAAGAAAAATAAAAACATTTTTAAAATGAAAATTTAAAAATATATTAGAAATTGGAAAAAAAAAACAAATAAATTTTAAAAAATATAATAAATTTAAAATATACCAATTAAATTTAAAAAATAAAAAGGAAAAAAATTATTAGATTAAAAAGAAAAAAAATTAAATTTTAAAATAAAAAATTAAATTTAAAAAAAAAAAATATTAAATTTTAATCAATTAAAAAAAATTAAAATAAGAGTATTAAAAAAATAAATAAATTTTAAATATAAAAATTAAATTAAAAAAATATATATTAAATTTTATTAAATTAAAAATATATACATAAATAAAAAATTGTATTAAAAAAATAAAAAAATAATTTTTAAAATAAAAAATAACATTTAAAAATAAAAATAAAAAATACTTTTAAAATTTTAAAAAATTTAAAAATAAAAAATGGAAAAAATAAATAAATTAAAGAAACAAATTAAAAAAAAAAACTTAAATTAAAAGATAAAAATTAAATTTAAATAAAAAATATAAAAATATTAAATTTTATTTAATTAAAAATAAAAAATAAAAATATATATTAAATTTAAATTAATTAAAATAATTATTAAAATTTATTAAATAAATAAAAACAAAATTAATTAAATTAAAAAAAGCACCAAATTTTGCAGCCACGTGGGCGGGAGGCGATTCTCATAATCGACCTCCTAGTCTCTTGCTTCTTTGCTGTCGTTTTTCGTTTCATTGGTGAATCCAGATCACCATTTGCAGGCTTTATATTCTCTTGTCGACTCCGAGTCATATAAGAAACCATCTATATCATCCCTTGCTATTTTGTTTTAACTACGCTTTGTTGCTTAGCGGTTTCCCATTCTTTGAATCTTGTGCCTCTAAGCTGTTGCAGAGATCAATGACTTGTTTGGCTTTGATTTGCTACAAAAGTAAGGTACCCAAAAAAAAAATTGTAATGTTGCAGGAAGAACTAATATCCCAGTTGGGATATCTCTCTTATGGATCATGTTGCCCCGAAAATCAAGCACATATCAAATGTTCATGTTACTTAGAATTTAAAATTAGCATATTAATATCTCAGATCTACCCTTGTTGACATTGTTGTTTTGGAAACTGACTCAGAATTACCATGGAAGAGATGACTCGTGAGCAACTGCATTAACTTTCATTTCTGAAAAAAAAAATGCATTAACATTCAATGACGCCTTATGTTTGGAGGAACGCTTCCTCGAATCAAATGAAAAGCATGATCATGATTATGAATAGGTGGGAGTCCTTTGGGAGTTTCAAACACCTTTGAATGATTGTTCAAGACTTTTTGGAGATCTGGAGAAATAGATGATTTTGATGTTGGAACTTCTAGTGACCATAATTGTGCAATGACAGCTCATTGTTCTTTATTTAGAAGCTTTGTCATGACATTAGAGATTATTATCTTTCCTGACTTCCCTGTTGTTAGTGTCAGTATTTGCATCCTTCCACCAGTGATCAAAATTAACTCTTTCATGTCATGTTAGGGGTCCCATTTAGAAATTTTTTGTCATTCCACTAGATCATGTAAAAATTTGGTCACTTGGTGCAGATTTTAATCAAGGTTCACTCTTTTAGAAAAATGTCATCTCATCACTTGCTGGCTCATTTTATCACTATGATGAGTGTCCATCATTCATGATTCTTTATCACCTTTTTAGTCATGTCATCATGAAGTCCATTCAGTCAATGTGTCCATTAGGTCTTTGGGTTTTAAAGGTACATTAAAACATCATTTCCATTACATAAAATACCAGCAAGACTAAGGGTGATCAATAAATTCACTTTACCATGTAAAGTTGAAATGTAAATATGTAGTATTTATTCCATTATGTAATTTTTATTTCATTATGTAATTTCATGTTTTCTCAATATGTAATAAGTTCATGGTTCTAATATAGTTGTCAACTCAAAGGTTTCATATGCCAAGAAAGTTCAGAAGTTTTAAAGTCTAAGTGTTCTCAATCTATCAAGTGATCAAACTCCAAAGATCAAAAGCAAAAGTGAAAGGTAAAGGTTTCAATGTTTACAGTGAATGTGAAGAAGAATAGTGGGTCCCAAAGGAAAATTCATTCAAATCATCAAGTATAAAGCTCATCAAAAGATCAAATAAGCACTCATTTTCTCTCTAAGCCATCGAGCTCCCACTCCCTCAGCCCGAAAATCAAGTTTGCAGTATCAAAATCCAAGTTTTTGGGTGGCGCTGCGTTCCTGATCAGTCTTGGGAGATTGACTTTTTGGAGTGTGAAAACTTATCATTTTTGGAAACCAAGCACATTTATGGAAACTATACAGGATAGGATTTCCAATGAGCTATCCTGAGCTCAATTTGGACATCAGAAACCCCCTCAAAATTTTAGCTGAAGATGGCGTTGCACTCCTGACACTGGCGCTGTGCTCCTGACCAGTGACTGATATTTCTGGATTTTTCTAATTTTTTGAGTTTCACCATGAAAAATCATGTTTTTACCAATGTAAATGATGAATGTAAATGTAATTTTTATTCTTTTGAGCTACCTAGGGGTAAATACATTAGGTAAAATGTTTTTTGAGAATTGATTAATCAGTTTCACTAAAGTTAGGGATGAGTCAGTTTAACCACCCTACACTCTAGTTTTGTAGTTCAGACTTTTGTGGATCAGCTCCACAACTCAGGGATTCGACCCCTAAGGTTGGGAGAAGTTGTTTCATGTCTACATATTTCACTTATTTACTCATTTAACAGGTTGGATGTTGTGGTATTGATCAGAGACATTAGTGTATTCAGATTTTGGCAGGAATATATTGGATGAGTTGCATCTATTTTGGTTGGATTCGTGTGGTACTGTACTTTGGCATAGTTTCTTCTTCTGTTGCATATTTATTAATGTTTTGTACTTTCCATGTTCATTCCAGTTCTATGATATGTTTTATTCTCAAGTTTGATAAGCAGAATACATCTTTTATGCTCTGTTTTGGGAGAATCACCATAATTTGTTTCATTTCTTCAGTTTAAAAATACTTTATGTACTGTCATGCTATTTTTAGCACCTCACCAGTATGATCCATCTCACCTAAAAACCCTAAAGTGTTAGAGTGCCTACCTACCTTGCCCCATCAGATGTCTGCAATTTTGATCTTATTTTCCCTGACCTAGTTACCTCTTTGACCTAATTCACTCATCCAGCACCCAAATCAACCAATCAAAACCCCTGTGCTACTATACCTAGCCTAAAACCTATTTGATCTATCCCTCTTGGCTGTGATCCCTTGGAGAAAGCCCTCTCCTGCATATTAGGGCTAGCTACTTGGCGAGAGCTTGGTTTGTAGTTACCTTTGCTGGTCTCTTCTCAGCCTCAGAGATTTGGTGGAGTGATAACACCTACGATACCCCGTAATTCAACTTCCTTTCCTTTCGAAAAAATTTCAAGAAAAGTTCTTGAAAATTAAAAGCTGTCGTCCCTAAAAATTGTAACCATTGTAATCCTAGTACAATATCAACACCACCCATTGGAATCGAAAGCATTGGACTATTCAATACATATTCCCCCATTGTTAGCTTGATATCATGGAAATTTCCAGAGAAATTTGTAGTTCCTCCATTTTCCACCATCACTTGACACTCTGGCGCTGGGTATAGGAAGAAATTCAATTGCTTGACTACCTTACAATGAATAAAATTATGGGTACTACCCGAATCAATAATCACTATTACAATTTTCTTCTTGATATGTCCTTCTATCTTGATAGTTTGAGGAGTGGTAATTCGTGCCAATGCATTACATGATATGGTCGGATTCATTTCTTCTTCCTCTAGGGTTGGTTCTTGGTGTATATCCTCTTATTTTGAAGTTTCTTGTTCCTTTTCTTGCTCCTCTTCACAATCTATGTAAAATAATTTCTTCTTTGCACACTTATGACCTTTAGTGTATTTTCTATCACAACTATAGCAAAGCCCTTTTGCTCTTTTTTCTTCCAATTTTTGCAGTGTCAACCTTGTAGGTTGTGGAAGTCTAGGAGCAGCAACACTTCCATCTTTATAGTTGTGAGTGGTATTCTTCCTTGTCGCCATAATTTTGCTTTAAATTTTTCTTGCCAACTTGAATGCCTTCTCCAATGTATCATGTTCCCAAAGGCAAACCTCATGTTGGATGTTATCCTTTAGAGTCCCTATGAAGACGTTAATCCTATGTTCCTCTGGAATATTATTTACCCTTACATTCAATTTTTTGAAGCCCTCAATGTGCTCCATCATTGAACCCTTTTGTTTGAGATTTATTAATTGGCTAAAGAAGGTGTTGCTCTTTGTATCCTCATAATGTGCTATCATTTCCTCCGTAAAAATTGACCAAGTGGCGAGTAGTTTACAAGAACAAAGCCATCGATACCATACAAACTGATTTTGTTCTAAATATAAAGTTTCAATGCATACCTTTTGTGTGTTTTGCTTATTATGGAGCTCAAAGTATTGCTCCATTTGTAGTATCCAAGTTATCGGATCCTTGCCATCAAACTTCCTCATATCTATCTTTGGAATATGGTGGGTCTTAAATCCAACATTAGAGTCTATGAAATCCTGATTAATATTTATTTTTTTCTCATCATGAGTTTCCTCTACTACTTTTTCGCCATTAGGAAGCTTTTCTTGTATCAAATTTGCCAAACCTTCCTTCAAACCTTCCATGTCTTTTTTCGAATCTTCCATGTTTCCTTCTATACCATCCATCTTAGCTTCCATGCCATTCTTCAAACC